>JAGDQO010000806.1:600000-815423 GCA_018342035.1 Solanum appendiculatum | reverse complement strand
AAAGCGAGTCCAGATCTAAGAAGCATAAGCAAGGACTCTAACCACAAGTAACAAATATAGCGACCACCTAGCTAAAGAGTTTAGAGCCCAGACCTCTCATCGCAAATGAAACTCCCAGGGGATTTAGTAAGGGCAACCCAGCGAAAGAGCAAACTCCTAGGGGCATCAGACCGCTCAGCTAGAGAGTAACTCCCATAGGCATTAGTAAGGGCCACCTAGCCTAAGAGGAAACTCTCAGGGGCGTCAGGCTGCCCAACTAAAGAGCAACTCCCAAGGGCGTCAGTAAGGGATACCCAGCCAAATAGGAAACTCCTAGGAGCGTCATGCCACCCAGCTAAACAGTAAATCCCAAGGGTGTGTAAACTATGAATAAGATAAGAATAGACCTTTAATCTAAAAATAAAGGGATACCCATACAAAGAGTAAACTCCCAAGGGCATCAGACGGTCGAAGGAACTCGTATCATCCATCTTCAATACCATTATTGAATGACATCCACTCCCAAGTATTCAATGCAACACACTAAGCTTGAACCAACTCTAGTCCCAGATAACCTAGTGAAGCCCAAAACCTCAAATATCGGGCCTAGGTCCATAGAAAGAGGGTGTATATAGGAAAGGTAGTCAAAGATGGGTCAATGCTTAAACTAGGGTCATTTTATCATACTCAAGTCTGCTACACCAGTATACAAGGAGCTAAGCTCTCTGGATCGATGTTAGAGTAGAAACAAGGTGTAAAGGCTCTAAATATCGCAAATCTATGGAAATCACAAGTCTAAGCCCAAACTAAGGCCAAACATGCCCAAATATATGAAAATAACAACATAAAAGTCTAACCACAAGATAAGGATGATCACATAACCCAACTAGCATGCTTCTAATCCTAGAATTACCAAATCAAGCATGAAAGATGGTATCTAAGTAATGTCGCATGATCAACTAGGTACCGGCCCCCAATTAACTCAAATCAACATGAATTTACACATTTAATCTCATTTTAAGGAAGAAAAGTTGTAACCTACCTTAAGGTTGACCACGCACGCTCCAAGTCATGTCTCCAAAGTTTTCCTTTCTATACAACCTCAAAACACTTCCACTGTATCAAAAATAGGATCATAATATTAATACGATTGTTTAGACACAAAAAATAAATAAAATAGAGGCGGGCTCATTTTGGAGTCAAAACAAGAATTATGGGATCAACACTAGAATTTCTAGAAATGACTCCATCAAAAGGTCTAATTTAGTACCCTGAAGTTGTATTTCAAAATGGAACATAATTCGGGGCTCAAAACAGGATACATCAACAACATGCATATAAGTCATTAATTAAGAATAAATAAAGAAATAAGCAATGAAGACCCAAGAATAAAGATAATACATTCAATGAGTCTTCCTCGGCACTCCCTAATCAAAGACAAGTGTAGACCCAAGCTTCCTGATCACTCCATACTTTGAATCACTCAATTTGGAGCTTAAATGAGTGAGTAATCACAATTTGAAGTTAGTATAAAAGGGTTGATTAGGGTCTGTCTTTACATAAAAATTGTCCCTTCATGAATGCAGTGTGGGCCTGTGAATGGGAAGGGCACGCAATCCAAGCATGGTGATAGGGGAAGTTGGTCCGTGAACGCGGAGGGTAAGTAAGCCTGACCTGAACGAACGCGAAGGCCAACCCATATCTTTTCCATGAACGCAGCCAAGGTGGCCTGCGAATGCGAAGGCTAAAAGATTCCTACACCAGCTGATACATATTAGCTGGGTTTTGGCAACTTTCAAATCCCTGACCAGGTGTTCAAAATTTGTTAGGAACCCCATGCATGCAAACGAGATATGCTACTCTAAAAAATTTGATATTTTGGAGTCAACGGAGTATTAGAAACTTCCATACAAAGTCTATAACACCTCGAAATTTGAAAAGTCAAAAGAAAAGGGAAAATGCTGAATTTGGCACTGAGGCAGGTTTATGAGTCAAACCTACAAAGTCCTACGGACCGTAGGAAGTGAATCAAAGAACCCAGAATTGATTTTATGAAAATTAAGTTTCTGAAGTTTGACCTACAAGTGAGCAGGACGAGCCATAGGAATATTTTTTCATCGTTGGATGGTCTCGTAGAAAGGGTTCGGACTTAGTGAAATTTTGGATTGAAGTTGAGTTCTACGGATCATAGGAATTTAGACAGATCATAGAAAGGTCTTGTTGGAAGTATGGATAAATTTTTGTTTTTGAGGTTGGTTGTACGGTGATCAGTACGAACCGTACAAAGTTCTACGGATTATAGGTCACAACTGTAGAATTGTTCGTCAGTTTTAAGTCAAGGTTGTTTGGGTCTTTTCCTACCCTTCTAATTCTTAAACTAAGTCATTTGGGCTATAAAAGACACTCTATAACTGATTTTACTCCTAAGAAACTACCCATTCCCTTTGATTCCTCAAAATCCCTCAAATTTTCTCTCACGATTTTCTCTCCAAGGCTCACTAGGGATTCTAGGGTTCTCCAAGTTTTCAAGTCTCCAATTCCTCCATTGTTTTGACCTTCAAGATCAAGGTATTTAGGGCTTCATCAATGGATTGCATTCACCAATTGAGTCCAAGGTTTCTCTATTCTCCAAGTCAAATTTCAACGAAATCGATTAGGTCTTTATTCAATTCTTTATGGGTTCTAATTGTGTCGATTCAATTGTTAAAATTTGATCTTATTCTGATTTTTTTGACTCAATTACATAATTTTCAATTGTTTTCACTTTGACCCATGCATTGATCATAATATTTACAATGAGCCCTAAAATGATGTGAATTTATGAAGAAGCTTGAATCTATGAATGATATTTTGTTGAAAATTTATGCAAAGGAATGTTTTATGATCTATATTGCTTAAAGATGAGCATCAATGAAATTGTGAAAAGATTTTATCACATATTAAGGAATCATGGTTTGGTGAAAGGTTTTCTCACACATGGTTGATTCATGATTTAATGAGCTACTCTATGATATTTTAAGCTTGGATTAGTAACTAAATTGTGCTTTTCCATGTATGATGTTATTTCTATAAAATTTACTATTCTGTTGGGATTTAACTTAGCACTGAGAGAACTTGGATGTGGGGGCCCACATAGGGTAGTCTCTAGTAACAACCTCTAGTTCAAAACTACGTACCCCCGATAGAATGTCTTAAATGACCTAGCTAGTGGATTGAAAAATAACATATGATATGATACAGAGTTCTACCTTGGTAAGTAGACTCTCCCTTCTTGATGTGGGAGTTACATCGGATTTCATTTTATAGCTCACATGGCCTATTGTTGGTTAAAGCTAATATCCCACAAAATGAAAAAAGTTACTTTCAAAGGTTTTATGAAGCTTTTCTTATGTTTTAAGATGTATTGACCATGTTCATAATTTACGGTTCATGTTTAAATAACTTTTATGATGTTTAGCTTGGTCATGCATATCTTGTTATTTTCGATTATGTCCTCTTATGATCCTGTGTTTCATGTGTCTATGCATATCCCTCATACTTAGTACATTGCTTGTATTAATGCATACTTGTGCCTACATTGTTTAATAATGTAGGGTGTGACGCTTCCTCTACTCCTGCTCATGGCTCGTTGATCGTTCTAAAAAGTTGAAGAGTTGGTGAGTCCTCATGTTTTGGGGACCATGGAACCTTTACTTTATTTTCTCATGTTTTAGTTTTCAGACATTGTACGTGATGTACAAATTTATGTCCCGACCACTTCTTTTGAGATATTAGAATGGTTTGTCATCACTATGTTAAATTTTTTCTTTTATGTCAAACTCTTTCATCTTATGAGACTCTTTACTTTTGTCTATTATATTGTGTGTGTGTGTAAAATGGTTTGTGTAGGGCCTCTTGGGGTCTTATATGTTGTCCCATCTAGGTGTACTTTGGATCATGAAAAACATGGTATTCAGAGTCCAAGGTTTTAGAAAGAGTCCTAGGATGACTGACAAACTGTGTTGAGTAGATTCTTGTTCATAAGTGTAAAGCGTGCCACATTTATGAATAGGAGGCTACAAAGCGTTTAGAAAACTTCACTTCTTTCATTACTCTAAAGTCGTGCCACAAAGTCTATCTCTATAAAGATCCTTCTCCTAAGTCTTGTCCGATGCTTTCTAGGATATGGCCAGTCGAAGAGCTTACGTGAGAAGGAATACGGGTCAGAATATGGAGCCCGAGGTTCCTCAAGTTCTGGTTGATCCTTTGATGTGCCGTGAAATCATGACACATTTGATGCTCATAACTAAGGATCAGTGTGAGAAATCGAGTGTATTTATGTTAATATGATTGTTTCTTTGATGTTAAACAAGTAAAACACTTGAATGCGAATGATAGGAAAAAGGAAGGAGATGAAGCTGAAGTCAACTCCAGAACCCCGGACGGGCCGTGTTCATGATGACGAGCCTTCTGAGGGCTTATGAAGATCAGGTAGTGAATGTCTTCAACTTTGCCTAAGTATTGAGTAAAGACCATAGAGGCCCGGACGATCCATGGTCATCTTGACGAGTCGTCTGAAGGCTCAAGAAAAGAGAAGCACTGCTAGACTTTGGAAGAACAATTCTGGATGAAAATCATTGAACTCTAGACGGGCCGTGGCACACTACACGAGCCGTGTAGTTAATCGTGAAGATGAAGAAGTGAAGGAAGACCCACACTGGCTAAGTATGGGATGACGAGGGGCTTGACGGGCTGTGTTGTACTTGATGAGCCGTCACCCTACTCGTGAAGTTGTGCGACAATAGAGTCCTACTTCAAGTAGGACTTGTTTTCACAGACTAGTTTTAAGTACCTAGGGTTTATTTTTTATTTTGGTCATTATTGTTTGTTTTAAAACATTGTGAGTGTAGAAAACCACTATCTTCTATGATTGAACATATCGCTTAATCATTTATACTTTGGATCAAAGCGTGGCTTTCTTGTGTTTTTGCATTGATAATCAAGAGTCTTCTGGTTACTATCATTGTAAGTTTATTTCAATATGTTTTGAATGATGTCTACCGTTATGTTTCTTGAAATAATGAGTGGCTAAATACCACAACTAGGGCTGTGGGAATCATGACAAACACTTAGCTATAAATTCAACTACGAGTAATGTTAACTTGTTAATTGCACATGTTGTTTCTACTTTCGTAATAATTGCCTTCTAATGAGTGCATACATTAGAACTTGCCTTTATTTGTTACTTGTTCGAGAGAAAAGTAATGATTAGGAAAAGGTAGAAACAAACTTTGTAAATTTGGTGTGAAAGGTTAGAGTTCGAGAGAAGATAAGCATCACAATAAATAATCAAGGGTAAGCTCCGGAGCACTCTAAGATCGAGAGGAAAAGAGTGGAAATCATCTAATAGAGCTGAAAAATATTTAGATGTATCTAAATTGCTAGGAACTTGAAATTTTCACAATAAGTAGTCTTTCGTATAGAATTCAAGAGTGAAGTGAAAGTCATGGGGAACACAATCCTAGTCTCATTTATGAATTACTGAGACCATAGGATGATCATTGCTTTTGTTAATTGTGATATTAAATTCGACTTTTGTTACTAAAAAAATAAAAAAACCCACTATTTACTTTCTGCATGTTACTTTCTTTTGGAAATATCAACCACAATTGAGTAAAAGCATCAGTAAGACTATTTCTGCAGTAAATTCCCTATGGGATCGACCTCAAGTTCAGTTGAGTTCTATAAATTGACTTCGACCATTTGTACCTCTTAATTGAGGTATAAGTTTGGACGTATCAAATTTTGACGCCGCTGATGGGGAATTTCGATTTAGAAATACTTTACTAGCTATTATTTTAATTGAAGTTATATTTCCTAATTTTACTTCTTGTTTCTTTTCTGTGTCATTCGCAGGTAGGTTTTCTTGTGCAGGCCAAACATCAGAAGTAAGAGAGCACCATTAATTCCTTACGACCCCGAGCTAAGAAAAACCATATGGAATATGGTAAATGCACAAAAACATGAAGCCCAGAGGCAGAGACTGAAACAAGAGGTTGAGAACAATGCTAGAGGAGCTCAACGGAATGCTAATGACCCAAAAGAGTGATTGAGAGGAATGAAGAGGTGGAAGAAATACCCCCTCCTCAACACCAACCTCTAGCTCCAAGGGGTCGAATTCAACAACAAGCACACGTGGTGTTTGAAAATGATGATCAGGATTTAGAATGAGCTGGGCCACTGGAGCCATAATACTTCCAATGCTACCTCAAGGAATGAAGTTTACGATCACAAGCACCATGATCCAATTGCTGAACTTGAAAGGTGTGTTCTGAAGTGCTGCTAGAGATGATACCAACCAACATCTTACGAATTTTAGGGCAATCTGCAAATAAGCAAATATTCCTAGAGTCAGTAAAACCGCTATGAGGCTGAGGTTGTTCCCTTTTTCTCTGACTAGGGAAGCAATAAAGTGGCTGAATGAGTTACCACATGACTCAATCAGAACTTGGGCTTAACTAAAGGAAGCTTTCTTAGAGAGCTTATTCCCTGAGGCAAAAGAGCTACAAATGAAGGATAAGAAAGGTGCACATAAACAACTACCAGGTGAAGCAATGCATGACACTTGGTGGAGATTTAGCCAGAAGTGGAAGAAGTGCACAAATCATGGCCTTACTGATTGACATTTGAAGCAGATATTCTATAGGTCACTAAATTTTGTGACTAAAACTGTTGTTGATGCAGTATGTGGTGGATCCTTCATGAAGAAGTAATTCCCTGAGATTATGACAGTCATGGATGAAGTCTCAAAGAATAACAGGGCTTGGCATTCCAGAGATGCAGAGGTTGGAGAGCTCGGGTTCACTTTGGAACTCTCAACAGAGCAAAGGAATAGAAAAGAAGAAAGATACCAAGACATGGCCTATATGAAGACGCAGATGGACATTCTCACGAAGCATATTATGTCAGGTCCAGAAAAGGTAAATGTTGTTGGGGCTGCTAATAGGTACGATGAGCAGGACGCCGATTTGGATGAGGAAGCCAAGTACTTGAACATTTAGGGGGTTTATTGAATTATAACTCGAGCAACCAAGGATATAACTCTAGAAATTAAGGTCGGAATTATCAAAGAGATGGGCAGTGTGATAGATCAGGTTACCAAGATCAAAGTAACTGGCAGAATAATGAGGGATATAAAAACAAACGCAGTGGTGTGTATGAACCTCCAGGTAATAGAGATCGAGCACGCAATAGTTCTAGTGATTCCAAGATGGAGGACATGTTAGCTAAGGTTCTTAAAAAGGTTGAATCTACAGATGTGGGGTAAAAGAGCTAAAGAATGACTTCTCTATTATGAGTCAGATCGTTGACTCACGCTCGACATCTATAAAGTAGTTGGATTAGTAGTTGGATTAGCAGTTGGGGCAATTTTCAACCTCATTAAATTAGAGAAAGAATGGAACACTACCAAGTGACACCATTCAGAACCCAAAGAAAGATGGACATTGCATGGCGATCACGACAAGAAGTGGGAAATCACTTCCTGAACTAAAATCGGCAAGTATTGAGCAGGAAGAGAGCACAGAGAGAGATGAAGAAGCAAATGTTGATGCTGATTTTGTCGATGACTCAGAGACAGCTAGAAAGGTGGGGAAGCCGTTTAGAGAAAAAGAAACCGCAATAGAGGTAACATTGCCTTTACAACAAATACATAGACCTCCTCCTCCATTTACTCAAAGGCTCAAGAAGAAAGATGAAGATGGAAAATTCTTCAAATTCATATCCATGCTTCGGCAACTAACAGTAAATCTCTTGCTCGTAGAAGCCCTATAGGAGATGCCAGGATATGCTAAGTTTATGAAGGACTTAGTAACAAAGAAGAGAGCTGCAGGTTTCGAATCACCAAATAATGTTCACCATTGTAGTGCTATTGCTACAAGATCTTTGGTGCAAAAGAAAGAGGACCCTGGTGCATTCACCATACCATGCACCATTGGCGCCTTCAAGTTCGCAAAGGCTCTATGTGATCTAGGGCGAGTATCAATCTTATGCCATTGGCCATATACAAGAAATTGGGGTTGGGAGCTCCAAAGCCCACCATGATGAGGTTGATGATGGAAGATAGATCGATGAAGAGGCCTGTGGATATTTTGTGCGATGTATTTGTTAAAGTGGAAAAGTTCATCTTCCTAGCTGACCTTGTGATTTTGGATTGCGAAGTAGATTTCGAGGTTCCCATAATTTTTGGAAGACCATTTCTTGCCACAAGTGGGGCTCTAGTTGATGTGGAAAGTGGGGAGCTGAAATTTCAGTTGAATAGAAAAGAGGTAAAATTCAAAGTGTGCAAGTCTATGAAGCAACCATAGTATATGAGTGTGGTATCTGCGATTGATATTTTTTAAGGTGTTTATATGGGAGCATATATAGAGGAAAGATTTGTTGTAGAGACGTTAGCCGAAGTGATAATGAATTTTGATAAAGTCTTTCGGGTTGATTATGTGGAGACTCTAAATGCATTGCAAGGGATAGGTTCACACTCATATTCTCCCAAAACGTTAGACTTGGACTTAAAGAATAGGCCAAATCCTCCAGCGAAACAAGCTATTGAGGAACCGCCTGTGCTTGGGTTAAACCAGCTACCTAGTCATTTGAGGTATGTATTTTTACGCAAAAATAACACTTTGCCAGTTATTTTGGCTACAAATCTTAATGATGAGCAAGTGCAAGTGGTGGTGCAAATGTTGAAAAGGTTCAGAAAAGCAGTTGGGTGGACTATTGCTAATATCATTGGAATACCTCCAGGTATTTGCACTCATAAAATTCAGCTTGAGAACTATTGCAGCCTGAGTATAGAGCACTAGAGGAGGCTGAATCCATTACTGCAAGAGGTAGTAAAAAAGGATATTATCAAGTGGCTGGATGCCGGGGTAGTGTACCCCATTTCTGATAGTCATTAGGTTAGCCAGTGCAATGTGTTCCCAAAAAGGGTGGAATGACAATCGTGGCAACTGCAAAGAATGAGCTAATTCCACAAAGGCCAGTTACAGGTTGGCGAGTGTGCATGGACTACAGAAAGTTAAACAAATGGACCTTGAAGGACCATTTCCCAATGCCTTTCATGGACCAGATATTAGATAGGCTGGCAGGAAAAGGGTGGTACTATTTCTTGGATGGATACTCTGGGTATAATCAGATATTCATTGCACCAGAAGATCAGGAAAAAACCACATTTACATGTCCTTATGGCACTTTTGCGTTCAAGCGCATTCCATTTGGATTGTGTAACGCACAAGCAACTTTTCAGAGGTGTATGATGTCTATCTTTTCGGACATGGTCGAGGACACTCTGGAGGTATTCATGGATGACTTCTCTGTGGTAGGTGAAAATTTTGATGACTATTTGTTTAATCTTAGCAGGGAATTACAGAGGTGTGAAGAGGTAAACGTAGTGCTAAACTGGGAAAAATGCCACTTCATGGTCAAGGAAGGCATAGTCCTAGGCCATAAGGTACCTCAAAAAGGCTTAGAGGTGGATAAGGCAAATATTGAAGTAATCAAAAAGTTGCCCCTACCTATCTCTATGAAATGGGTGCAGAGTTTCTTAGGTCATGCAGGGTTTTATCGGCACTTCATCGAAGACTTTTCTAAAATTACACTTCCTTTGTACAAGTTGTTAGAAAAGGAGATGAAGTTCACTTTTGATGAAGCATACACCAAAGCTTATGAGAGTCTGAAGGCTAAATTGATCTCAGCCCCAGTGATCATTGGTCCAGATTGGTCGGAACCATTTAAGGTGATGTGTGATGCAAATGGTGTTGCCTTAGGGGTTGTGTTAGGGCAGAAGAGAAATAATATCTTCCACCCGATCTATTATGCAAGCAAGGCACTAAATAGAGAACAAAGAAACTACACTGTCACTGAGCAGGAATTGCTTGCTGTAGTGTATGCTTTTGAGAAATTCAAAGCATACTCGCTGGGAACTAAAGTGATAGTTCACACTGACCATGTAGTAATGCGATACTTTATGGCAAAGAAAGATGCAAAGCTGAGATTAATAAGATGGGTGCTACTGTTACAAGAGTTTGACTTTGAAGTCAAAGACAAAAGAGGCTGTAAAAACAAAGTGGTAGATCACTTGTCCAAATTGGAGGCAGAGAAGAAAGAGGAAGCTGAGTTAGACATTGATGACTCATTTACGGATGAGCAGGTATTAGCTGCCACTCTTGATCTCATTCCTTGGTTTGCTGACTTTGCGAATTGCCTTGTCAGTGATTTGATGCCTGAAGGGTTAACTTTTCAACAAAGGAAGAGGTTCATGCATGATGTTGGTAAGTACTTTTTGGATAAGCCACACTTGTTCAAGGTTTGTACAGATAATATCATCAGGTGATGTGTGCCTGAAGCTGAAATGCTAGGTATTCTAGAAGCCTGTCACTCATATCCATTTGGTGGAAATCATGGTGGTGCTCGCACTGCCCATAAAGTGCTCCAAAGTTGGAACTATTGGCTCGCAATTCATCAGGATGCATTCGACTTTGTTAAAGGGTGTAATATGTGTCAAAGACAAGGAGGTATTTCTTGTTGGCATGAGCTACCTATGACTCATATCTTGGAGGTCGAATTATTTGATATCTGGGGGATTGACTTCATGGGACCATTTGTGAGTTCGTTTCCAAATGGATTGAGGTTGTGGCTTTGGCAGAGAATGATGGTGAAAGTGTTGTAGGGTTTCTAAAGAAGAAAGTGTTGTAGGGTTTCAATTTTTGATGAGCTTAGGCGATCCCAGGGCAGATGGGCGATGCGCCAAGTGGTGCAACCCCTCGCCTAATCGCCAAGTTTTGAAAATTCAAACTCCAACCTACACCCAAAATACGTTATTCAAAAACACTAAGATAGAGCTTGGGTTGCCTCCCAAGAAGTGCCTTATTTAACGTCATGGCATGACATGGACATGCATTCAGGCATCGTCCAGGGACATGCATTCAGGCATCGTCCAGGTACGCCACATCAATCATTCTCACAACGGAAACCTCTCCAAATTAGAGCTTCAGTCTTTGCCCATTAACTTTAAAGAATGCACCATTCTCACTCTGAACTTCAATAGCTCCATTGGCAAACAAACGATTAACCTTGAAAGGGCCGGACCACTTGGACTTTAGCTTACCCGGGAATAGCCACAAACGAGAGTTGTAGAGTAAAACACAATCACCAACCCGAAACTCTCAATGAAGTTTCTTGGCATCATGCCACTTTTTCATTTTCTCTTTATAGAGAGTAGCACTTTCAAAGGCTCGAGGCCAAAACACGTCAAAAGCATGAAGTTGGTCAACCCGACACTTGGAAGCAACATCCTAATTCAAATTTATGGTTTTCAAAGCCCACAAGGTTTTATGTTCAAGTTCCACCGGGAGATGACATGATTTTCCGAACACCAATTGATATGGCGACATACCAATGGGTGTTTTAGAAACAGTGCGATAGGCAGACAAAGCATCCTCCAATTTACGTGACCAATCAAAACGATTTGCGTTCACGGTTTTGGCCAAAATTTCTTTAATTTCCCGATTGGATACTTCAACCTGACCACTTGTTTGTGGATGGTAAGGGGTGGAAACCTTGTGTTTTACTCCATACTTTCTCAGTAGTGATGCGAACAATCGGTTGCAGAAGTACGAACCTCCATCACTAATAATTGCCTGAGGTGTACCAAACCTTGTAAAAATATATCACTTGAGAAATGTAATGACACTTCTCCCCTCATTGTTGGGTAAAGCGATAGCTTCCACCCACTTTGACACATAATCAACGGCCACCAAAATATATTTGTTCCCAAAAGAACTCACAAAATGACCCATAAAATCAATTCCCCAAACATCGAACAATTTAACCTCAAGGATAGGAGTAAGGGGAAGCTCGTGTCTTCGTGACACGCCTCCTTGCTTTTGACATGAACTACACCTGCGGACAAATGAATTTGCATCCTGATACAGTGTTGGCTAATAATAGCCACTTTGAAGCACCTTTGTCGTTGTTCATACTCCACTGTAGTGGCCACCAACTAGAGATGCGTGGCAGGCAACAAGAATAGCGTCGACTTCTGGTACACATTTCTAGATTATGTGATCAGCAAATTCCCGGAACAGAGAAGGCTCATCCCAAAAATACCTTTTTGCATCAAACAGAAACCTCTTACGCTGATAGAACGTTAGCCCCTCAGGAATAATACCTCACACAACATAATTTGCGAAGTTGGCATACCAAGGAATGGAACCATGAGAGATCATCATGACCATCTCATCAGGAAATGCATCCTCAATATCCTTGTCACCAGACACCTCAACATTTGCTTCGAGTCGTGATAAATGATTTGCTACTTGGTTTTCACAACATTTTCGATGCTTGATCTCAAAGTCAAATTCTTGTAACAGCAACACCCACTGAATCAACCTCGATTTAGCATCGTTCTTAGCCATTAAATAGTGGATAGTTGCATGGTCAGTGTGCACCACTTCTTTAGTTCCCATTAAGTAAGCTCGGAATTTCTCAAAACCATACACTACAGCCAACAATTCTTGTTAGGTAACAGTGTAATTCCTTTCAGCCACATTTAAGGTCTTGCTAGCATAGTATATTGGGTGAAACAACTTGCCTCTACGTT
Source organism: Solanum appendiculatum (assembly GCA_018342035.1). Taxonomy (NCBI): domain Eukaryota; kingdom Viridiplantae; phylum Streptophyta; class Magnoliopsida; order Solanales; family Solanaceae; genus Solanum; species Solanum appendiculatum. Next base: position 802,807 of record JAGDQO010000806.1, on the reverse strand, counting down.
GTCCCATAACATCACCCAAGGCAATACCACTAACGTCACACATTAATTCGAATGGACTACCCCAATCTGGGGCAACAATGATCGGAGCCAACACCAGTTTCTCCTTGAGACACTCAAAAGCAATCATACAGGCTTCATCAAACAAAAACACGTTGTCATTCTCTAGACGTTTACATAGTGGATGAGCTATCTTTGAGAAATCCTTAATAAATCATTTGTAATAGCCTGTGTGTCCTAGGACACTTCGGACACCTTTAACTGAGAAAGGGGGTGGTAGCTTGACAATTACCTCAACCTTTGCCTGATCTACTTGTATACATTTCCCTGAAATTTGGTGTCCCAAAATAATCCCTTCTTTTTCCATGGAATGACATTTCTCCCAATTAAGTACAAGGTTAGTTTCGACACACCTTTGTAAAACTTGTCCCGAGTGTTCAAGGCATTCTTAAAATGAGTCTCCCACTAAGGAAAAATCATCCATGAAAACCTCCATAGAGGCCTCAACCATATCAGTAAAAATTGATAGCATACACCTTTGGAACGTTGCCGGTGCATTACATAGCCCAAAAGGCATGCGTTTAAATGCAAAAGTTCCATATGGACAAGTGAAAGTCGACTTGTCTTGGTCCTCCGGGGCTATAGATATTTGATTGTACCTGGAATACCCATCAAGGAAGCAATACCATCCACACCCCGCCAACCTACCAAGCATCTAGTCCATGAAGGGCATGGGAAAGTGATCTTTCTCGGTTGCTGAATTAAGCTTCCTATAGTCCATGGACACCCACCAACCGGTAACCGGTCTCATAGGAACAAGTTCACCCTTTTCGTTTGGAACAACAGTCATACCCCCCTTCTTTGGGACACATTGAACTGGGCTTACCCACTTGCTATCCATAATGGGATAAACCACACTTGTATCTAACCACTTGATGATCTCCTTCTTGACCACTTCTTGCATTGGAGGATTCAACCTCCTTTGGTGCTCGATGCTAGGATTACAATCCACTTCCAACTAAATTTTGTACGTACAAATACGAATCCCACAATATAACTAATTGTCCACCCAATAGCTGTAATGAACCTTTTCAGCACACTCACAAGTGCATGTACTTTCCCTTCAAGTAAGTCAGCTGCAATGATCACCGACAAGGTATTATCAGCCCCCCAAAACACATATCTAAAATGGGAAGGGAGGGCTTTTAATTCAAGCTTTGGTGGTGCTTCAATGGATGGCTTCGAGGGAGTACTTACTCTATTTTTTAGATCTATCTCAAGCTTCAAAGGAGTTTTCTAGTAAGAACCTAAACCCGTTAACGCAGCCACTACTTCATCATAATCTTGGATGTCTACCCCCATCATAGTTCAACATCACAACAGCTAACGATTCACCAATACAAGCAATCTCGTTGATACTAGCCACCGCTTCATCGATCACATCAATAACAGAGACAACATGGATGTCATTGGCTTGTTTCATGGACTTACACATATTAAAGGTGACTTTCTCCTCATTAACTCTAAACTTCGAGTCTCCTCTTTCCACATCAACAAGTTCTCTCCCGGTAGCCAAGAATGGCCTACCAAGAATAATAGGGATCTCGGTATCTATCTCACAATCAAGACTAACAAAATCCTCTAGGAAAATAAACTTGTCAACTCTTACAAGAATATCATAAAGAACACCGATGGGTCGCTTGATAGAATGATCTGCCATGAGAAGTTGCATTGCGGTAGACTTGGCCTCGCCTAGCCCAAGTTGTTTGAAAATAGAATATTGCATCAAGTTAATACGAGCCCCTAAATCACACAACGCTTTAGCAAATTTGAACACCCCAATAGTGCAAGGTATTGTAAACGCTCCCGGATCACCTTTTTTAGCAACTACATTTGACATAATAGCACTATAACTATGGGATACTTCCACCGTTTCAAAGTCCATACTTCTCTTCTTCGTGACCAATTCCTTCATAAATTTAGCATACCCCGGCATTTCTAGTAGTGCATCCACCAAATGGAGATTAATTGAGAGAGACTTAAAAAACAGAAAGGAACTTTTGGAACTTTTCGTTGTCATCTCTTTTCTTATTCTTTTGTGGAAATGGAGGGTTAACCTTGGGTAACGGTTTGGGAGAAACCGATTTAGACACATCCTCTACCTTTGATGTATTGGTTCCATCGGCATAAACACCATTTGGAGGACCGACATCTTTGTTGGACCTATTATCGTTCACATCATCCTCAATACCATCATCATCATTCACACGAGGTGGAATTTTACTCCGTTCAGCCCTGTTGTTCTCAACTACATCACTACCCAAAATGTTTCCACTTTGAGTCACAATCGCTATACATTAAGCATTCACGTTCTTTGGATTGGCTAGAGTGTCACTAGGAAGGCCACCAATTGGTCTCTGATTTAGCTGAGTTGAAATTTGGACCATTTGAGACTCAAGATGCTTAATTGAAGAAGAGTGAGAAGTCACCGTTTGATTTAGCGAGGAGAAATCAGCCTTCATCCCCTTAAGTACTTTGTCTGACCCTTCCACCTTGTGCAAAATACGAGCAAGCATATCTTCAGTTCTAAAATTCTCAGGATCAGTCTTTGGTTCGGTAACTTTAGGACAATCATGTGGAGGCACATATCGATCTCGCTCACCATCCCTCCAATTGGCACCTCGATCACGCCACTCACGATTATCTCTCAGACCACTACCTTGATCTTTGTTCCAACCTTGATTACCACCCGGCTTTTGATAGCTCGAACGAGAACCCACTATTTGATTCGACACAAATTGGATTTCTTTGTTGTACATGGTTTCAAATGCAGCATCATCTGGGCTCATAGCAACTGCGTTTACAGCTTTTGATCCGACACCCATGACATGCTTTGTTAACAAGTCCATTTGAGTCATTATCTTGGCCATATTTGCATCACGTTCATGGTCTTTCTCAATTTGCTCCTTGGTCATTCCGACTACAAGAGGTGATACTTGATCTTCTCTTATATGCCAACCCCAGTTGATCTTTGTCATATCATCAAGCAATGCTGATGCAATAGGAAATGGTTGCCTCATGATTCCACCTTGAATCAAACGATCGGCAATAGACTTGTTTACCGAATTAAGGCTACGGTAGAAATATTGCAACATCACATTTTCAGGCAACCCATGAGTAGGACATTGTAGAAGAAGCTTTTGGAATCTGATCCATGTCTCATGGATTGGTTCACCATCAAGTCTCTTGAAGTTCTGAATACCATCTCTCAACTTCACCATCTTCGAAGGAGGAAAGAATCATTCAAGGAGTGCTTCTGTTAGCTCTGCCCAAGAAGTAATTGAATCTCTTGGTAATTCAACCAACCACTTCGTTGCCTACCCATTTAGAGAGAAAGGAATCAACCAAAGTCGAATTGACTCTTTGAGAGATGTTCTTGAAGGAGAAAGGGATGCACACATCCAAAAAGTTTTGAAGATGTTCATGTGGATCCTCATGAGCAAGACCTCCAAATGATCCTTTGATTTGCAACAGCTTAAGCATAGTTCTGGTCATATGAAAGATCGCATTGCCCAGAGTAAGGGGCAAGCATATATCTCCACAACTTCCCACTTAAGCTACATTGAAGTCATTCAGATTACCAATGTCATCATTCACATGACGTATCTCATCATTCTGACCAACAACACTATCAACGTGCCTCATGTTGTCACCTGTTAAAAATAAACAACGAAAAGACAAATAAGTAATTTCGACTACAATCAAACTAACTCACTCAAATACGTCAATATAAGAATTCTAAACGCCATTCCCCGGCAACGGTGCCATTTTTTATAACGCTTAACTACACCTATCACAATTCAAGATGTAGGTGGTCGTTAGCAATATAAACCCAACGAGGAGTTGGTGTCGATCCCACTAGGAATGGCACAGAATATAGAATTCAAATATGAAGTACTAAAGTGATCTAGCCTTTTGTAGAGGTAAACAACAGAATCGATGCATAAAGTAAATTTCCAAGTTTCAATTAACGACAGGAAGGATTTTTTAAATGATTGATTTAAGCAAAAACGAGCTAAAGGGATATTTAACCAATGAAGATTTTGGGAGCTTAGGGATGTGTGAGTGCTCAACTACCAATTTCACTAAATGGGTCATTACGAATTGCATAAAAAAATTGCTGAAACATAATGGGTAGGTAAGATTACAACTAGGATAGCTATTTCGCAACTCACTACCATGCTTTCAATTGGGTTCTACCAAACCCCAACAGGCAATACAATACGAAACACAATCTAGCACCTTAATCAAACCCACTTTAACAAACTGAGTAGTACAAGTGAGAGCTCATATGACCATCAGTTAATAACTCTACTCAAATGCACCTTCTACAAGCATACAAAGAGATATAAAATAGAACTGAATTTTCAACTTCAATTCATAAAATAAAAACATGAATTATCAACTGAACCCATTCTATTTCAACATGTAACTTAGCAATTCATAAGATCCATAAGCTAATTAGGCATTTGAACACATAATCACACCCTTAAGGCAATGGGGTTTTAGCCAATCATAGTAATGATGAGGAGATAGTTACCAAAAACATTTGCCATTGATTTTCCACGTCTCCAAGCAACAAATACAATCAACTAAAATTTACCCAAAGTTTAATTCCCCAAAATTCACAAGAATAGTTCACCAAATCAATTACAAGTGCAATGTACTTTCTAAGTTCTTGTTCTAGTTCTTCTCTCCCAGCTCTCTCTAAATTCAATTCAAAAACTTATATTTATACTATCCCAAAAACTCCACACAATTTGAATTTTAGGGTCATTCGGCGGTGTTAGTCGGGCTCACCCTTCCACTCGGTGACGCGTTGAGTTGCTTGATCTCGCATTTTAATTCTTGACTTCAGTACTGATTTCATTCTGGAACATTAGGCAAGGTGCATCGGGCTCGCCGTCTTGATCGATGACTCGCCATCTGATTCCTCAGCTCGCCAACTTGACTTGTATTTACCCTTCGTTTGCTGGAACTTTAGGCGAGGCTCCATTCACTCGGCGACTTGCCGAGTTGCCTTTGGCGAGCCTCAACCTTCTTTTTCCTTAAACTTTTGCATTCTTTTGGCTTCTTTTTGCATTATATTGCCCTTTCCTCATTCCAGGTCCTTCTTGCTGCACACAAACGATTTAACATTAGTTATAGGTGCAAAATGGGCATTAAGGACACAAATTTGGCACAATCGAAGCTTTAAATGACTCGAATCTACCAACTCATCAAACACCAAAGAATTTGGAAAGTCGTAAGAAAATGGAAAATGCTAATTTGGCTCTAAGGCCGGTTTTACGACTCAAACCACTGGACTGTATGAAATCCTACGGGCGTAGGAAGTGATTCATTGAACCTAGAGTTGAGTTTTGAAAAATTAAGTTTCTAAAGTTTGAATTACAGGTGTACAAGATGAGTCGTATGAAGTTTGGCGCGTCTTAGGATGGTCTCGTAGAAAGGGTTCAGACTTAGTGAAATTTTAAACTAAAGTTGAGTTCTACGGATGGAGTCTACAGATCGTAGGAATTTAGATAAACCGTTGAAAGGTCTCGTGGGAAGTAAGGTGAAATTTGGGTTTCGGAGTTGGTTGTACGGTTGACTAGTATGGAGCATAGAAAGTTATATATATGGACTGTAGGTCACAACCATAGGACAATTCGGCCATTTTAAGTCAGTGTTATTTGGGTCTTTTCCTACCCTTCTAATTCCTAAACTACGTCGTTGGGCTTATAAAAGAGACCCTATAACTGATTTTACTCCTAAGAAACTACCCATTCCCTTTCGTTCCTCAAAATTTCTTCTCATGTTTTTCTCTCCAAAGCTCACAAGGGATTCTAGGGTTCTTCAAGTTTTCAAGTCTCCAATTCCTCCATTCTTTTAGGCTTCAAGATCATGGTATGTACGGCTTCATCAATGGGTTCCATTCACCCATTGTGGCCTAACGTTCTCCGTTCTCCAAGTCAAATTTCAACCAAATTGATTAGGTTTTTATTCAATTCTTTATGGGTTCTAATTGTGTTGATTCAAATTTGATCTTGATATGATTTTTTTGACTCAATTACATGTTTTCCAATCGTTTTCACATGAACCCATGCATTGATCATGATTTTGACTATGAATCCTAAAAAGACGTGAATTTATGATGAAGCTTGAATCTATGAATAATATTTTCATGAAAATTTATGCAAAAGAATGTTTTATGATCTAGGTTACTTTAAGATGAGCATCAATGAAATTGTGAAAGGATTTTCTCACATTTTAAGGAATCATGGTTTGGTGAAAGGTTTTCTCACACATGCTTGATTCAAGATTTAATGAGCTACTTTATGATATTTTGATCCTGGATTAGTAGGTAAATTGCGCTTTTCCATGTATGATATTATGTCTATGAAATTGACTATTTCGTTGGGATTAAACTTAGAATCGAGAGAACTTTGAGGTGTGTAACACCTCAGATTAAAAAGGAAGGAAAAATTCTGGTTTTCAGGTCTAGTGCAAGTACCAATAGGATCCATCTACGGACTGTAGGTTAACTTACGGGCTGTAAGTAGGAACCGTAGATGGCAGGATAAATTTTTTTTAAAAAAGTCAAGTTTCAGGATCCCATTGACGGTTTGACAGGATGGCCCGGCACTCCATAAATGAGTCATAGGTAGGTCTCGTAGGTCCCTCCAGACTTGGTGAAATTTTAAAGGTTCAAGGTTGGATTGACAGTTGGTATGTACGGTCTGTTAATGGACCTACGGACCGTACAAGGGGTCCCATCATTTGAAGGTCCAAGGAAATACTTTCTGAACTTTTCTACGGTTGACTAGGACGGTCAATCGTAGGTCAGGACCATAGGTCAAAGCCGACAATTAATATTTAAGGGCTTTTTGGTCTTTTCCCTAATTGATATATTCCTAATCTAGGTCGGTTAAGCCCTAATCCTAGGCCCTATATAAGGCTTCTAAGCCTAATTCTCTCACTTTCTAATCACCTCCAAATTCCCTCCAAAGTCTTTCCCCAAGTATGTCTCTCTCTAGAAGATTGAAGAAGAAGGTTCTAGCATTTCCATTCAAGTGTCGTAAGTTCACCAATTATTTCAAGCTTTTGGCATCAAGGTATGATAGCTTTCACCTAAGGAGTCCTTTCCTCCATAGGGTTCCTAAATTCTCCAATTTGAAAAGCTAGAATTCTCCAATTGAAATTAGGGCTTTCTTCTATTTCATGGCTTCTTCCCAATTATGATTTAATTGATTAAATTGAGGTAGATTATGCATGTACTGAGTTAATTCAATGATTTTAAGATGAAATTATATGAGCCCATGCATGCTTTATGGTTTTCAAGCTATGATTCTATGATGAAGTTTATGAATGATCAAAAGATGAATTTTATGAAGATGCATGTTCAATTATGAAATTGATGAATAATTAATTTTCTTTGAGAGTGAAGCATTGTTATTGTTGTTGTTGTGAAAGGTTTTCTCACATATAACTCAAATCATGAATGTGAAAGGATATTCTCACATCAAGGATTCATAAAGATTGAAAGGTTTTCTCAACTAAACTTTGAATCAAGATTAAGGAGTTATTCTAATAATAAGACGAGAGGTAATCACCCATGCATATTGATGATAAGATAAGTTATGAATTATGACAATTCCATGGGAACTATGCTTAGCACCGAGTGGATATTGAAATGGAAGGTCTCCCGCTAGTAGAGGTCGGGTTTCTAGTAGTAATCTCCTTATCCCATAACTATGTGCCACCATAGGTTTTTCTTAGATAGACATTAGCTAGTGGATCCACTTAAGCTAGAAGTTATGGTTCTTACCTTGGCAAGTAAGGATACCTCTTTTTGGTGTGGGGTAGACACCGGATTCCATTTTATAGCTCACATGGTCTATGTCGGTAAAAGGCTCACTTCCCACAATAATGAACTCAGGTTACTTTCTGGAGGCTTTTAAGCATATTTTATTTTAAGATGATTTCCTTGCATTTGCTATGGCTCTTTACTTCATATTTTCTATCGTGTCATCGTATGATTGAACTTGGTCATTATATCTTATGTATAGCCCTTTTTGCATTATTTTGTAACATGTATGCATAGTTATCATACTTGGTATATTTTTGTACTAATGCATACCCTTGCCTACATTTTCTCCTAAGTGTAAGATCCGACTCATCTCCATCCTCCCGTGGCTAGTTCGTTGTGATAGAGACTTTGAAGATTTGGTGAGTCCTCATATGTTCGAGAACATAGCTACACTTACCTTTCATGTCCTTTTCAATTAAAGACTTATATGGGTTACGTCCCACTTTCATTCTATTCATATATTAGATGGCTTTGAGACTACATTTAGACTTCGATTACTTTGATATAAATTGCATTTGAACTTCTTACTTACTATTATACTGTATGATGCATACTAAGTGGCTTATAAGGGGCCTTTCAGGGTCTTGTACGCCATGTCATGTCTAGGGGATACTTTAGGTCGTGACAAAGTGGAAGCTCAAATAAGGTATTCTCTAGTAGCAACCTCTAGTTCCAAACTACTTTCCCCCGTAGGATTGTCTTAAATGACCTAGCTAGTGGATCCACAAATATCATATGATATGATATGGAGTTCTACCTTGGCAAGTAGACTCTCCTTTCTCGATGTAGGAGTTACATTGGATTCCATGTTACAACTCGCATGGTCTATTATCTGTTAAAGCAAATATCCCACATTATGAACTAAGTTACTTTCAAAGGTTTTATGAAGCTTTCCTTATGTTTTAAGATGTACTGACCATATTCATAATTTACGGTTCTTCTTTAAATGACTTCTATGATGTTTAGCTTGATCATGAATATCGTTTTTTTTATTATGTCCTATTATGATCACGTTTTCATGTTTCTACGAATATCCCTCATACTTAGCACATTACATGTAATAATACATACTTGTGCCTACATTTTTTAATAATGTAGGGTGTGATGCTTCCTCTCCTCCCGCTCGTGGCTAGTTGATCATTCTAAGAGGTTAAAGAGTTGGTGAGTCCTAATGTTCTGGGGACCATGGCACCTTTACTTTGTTTTCTCATGTTTTAGTTTTCTGACATTGTATGTGGTGTACGGGTTACATCACGACCACTTCTTTTGAAATATTAGAATGCCTTGTCAATGTTAGATTTCCACTTTTATGTCAAACTCTTTCATCTGATGAGACTCTTTACTTTTGTCAATTATATTGTGTGTACGCATGTCAAGTGGCTTGTGTAGGGCCTCTTGGGGTTTTATATGATGTGTCACGTCTAGGGAGTACTTTGGATCGTGACAAGATAAAAAGTGAGTCCCACACCCAAACTCCATTTTAAGTCAAAATTTAGAAGGGGGCTCAGAATAGGCTCGAAAGCCTCAAGATCTTCACGAACGGTCATTGTAGACCAAACTCAACATTCCGAAGCTAAACACACTAACGGAATTATCATCCGGGCATGTTAACCAAAAATGTTGACCAAGGTCAAACATAGGCCAAAACTTAAAAGTGAAAATGGCTAATCACACAAACTCGCACCGAAAACCTTGAGAGTTATAATTACCATGCCACTAACCTAAAATTATCCTTTCAGATCTGATGGAACCATTAGAGTTGGATTTTGAGGTCGTCTTCATGAACTTTTGATTGAAATCAACTATTCAAGGATTAAAAGTTCCAAAATACAGAAATTTGCGTAAAAATCAAACGACGGACGAAGTGACCAAATTGTCAGTCCCAATAAGTCATAAATTAATTAGGGTTACTATAGGAAAACTCTAAATGATGAACATATTGCATTTACATAGAAATGACCTAGAGGGTCATTATAGAATGCATGGCAACAAAATAACTCTAGAGGTCAAGGTCAAGCACCTCAGGGGTACCAGAATCAGCACAGACAATGGGCAACCAATCAACTCTAGAAAAGCTAATGAAGGCATTCATTACAAAAGTTGATGAGAGGTTTGAAATTCAAGGTACTTCTATCCAAAATTTAGAAAAGCAGGTTTGACAGATTGCTAATTAGATATCAAAAAGATCACCTAGAGCTCCTCCAAGTGACATAGTGAGGAACCCTAAGGATCTGAAGGTTGTGACTTTGTGAAGTGGAAAAATGATGAATGATAATTGCAAAAGTAAAGCTTGTTAAGAATCAATAAGCCAAGATGAGAAACAAGGACGTCAAAAAGTAGAAAGGAAGTCCAACAAAATTCAGAAAGGAAAGGAGAAGTCAAAACTGGAAGTTGATTCTAACACATGCCTGCATTACCTTTTCCTCGTAAGATCAAACAAGAGAAGCTTGACAAGTATTTTGGTAAGGTCTAAGAGTTGTTGAAGAAACTTCATGTGAATATTCCTTTCACTGAGTTGATCACTCAAATGCCTGTGTAAGCTAAAAATTTAAACGAAATTTTGTCCAACAAAAGAAAATGGGAGGAAACATCCTTATTCAAGATGAATGCTCATTGTAGTGCCATCCTTCAAAATAAACTACCTCAGAAATGTAGTGATCTAGGTAGTTTCACTATTCCATGTGCAATAGGGACGGTTAAATTTGAGAAATCCATGTGTGACTCAGGAGCTTCTATAAATCTCTTGCCTTTATCCATTTTCAAAAAGTTGTAAGGAAAGTTGGGAATCATTAAGTCCATTCCAATGTTCTTATAGTTATTAGAACAATCCACAGTTATTCCTGAAGGGATAGTTGAAGATATTCTAGTCAAGGTAGAAAAGTTTGTATTTCTATTAGATTTCATCATGGTGGACATGGAAGAAAACAAGGAAATTCCATTAATTCTTGGTCGACCATTCCTAGCTACTAGCAGAGCAATACTTGATGTGTATGAAGGGAAACTAATGCTTAGAGTTGGAGAGGAAAAGGTAGTATTCAATAAGAAGAAGATGGATGAGATAACAGTTAAGACAACTAAGTCGGATAGAAAGATCATGGACTGGTTATGTGTGCTTGGCCAAGCCTGCACAATTGATCCAAGCACTATTTCCGACACTGACTAAAGAGAGTCAGGGAAGTTTCATTTTCTTCTTTAGATTTTTATGCCATAAGGACATGTCATAGCTTAAGTATGGTGGGTGAAGGAGTTGTAAATAAGAAAATAAAACGTAAAAAAAATTATTTCTAGGGTAACTTCTTTATTATACTTCTATAGATCTCACTACAAGAGAAAAGGCTTTTAGTGAGAGGAAATTCCATCGTTAAAAGTCTTAATCGGGTTGTTATTGATCAATAATGACTGATAAAAATTTGGTCATCACCGGTCGCTAAAATCTCCATCGTTAAAAGTTAACGACTGGATTAAGAATCCGGTCGCTAAAAACCTTATAACGTCGACATGAAATACGGTTGTTATAACTTCTTTTAGTGACCTAATTATCCCTTCACTAATAGTTATTTCGGTTGCTAAAATAATTAATTACGACAATAATGTTGATCTATATAAGTGCTTTTAGCTACTTACTTTTATCTATGCTATTTGTCTGATAACTTTCCTTGATTACTAAATACTAAGTATTCTTTTTGTAGACATTCACATATATAAATATAAACACATATATTTATGTCACGACCCGATTTCTTGAGTCATGATGGCACCTAAAAACCCAACAGTAGGCCAGCCAAGACCCTATCCCGGAACTCAATAGTAATGGGATTGAGGGTTGAAACTAACCTCAACTAAGCGGAAGCATAAGCAAAGGAACACATAAGAGAATGAGGAAATGAACTCAAACCTATATATACAAAGACAACTCCCAGAACCTGGAAGTCACAAGTACAGAACTACTAACAAGAGTACAAGTCCCAAAAGTGGACCACATAAACGAACTGTCTCGAAAGCAAAAGACAAGCGAAAATATAAATACAGAACGAGACAGGTAATACCAGAACGCCAAGTGCTCAACCTCGTCTCCTAAGCAAATAGTTGCAGGCTCGAACTCAACGTTGATGACTTGTGCTCAGACCTGCATCACGAAAATAGATGCACAGTGTAGCATGAGTACCAACAATAGGTACACAGTAGGCATCATAGGCCGATTGAGCAAGAAAGGTAAAAGCACTCAAACAAGAGAGAATCAAACACAAACAGAGGTCAATAGAATGGAATAGAATTACCGAAAAGTAAATCTAAGAATATCAGAACTAAACCCAGCTGGCCCCACATAAGATCCTTTAGGTACACTCAAGCACAGACAAACAAGAACCCGAACGGACCCCCATAAGCCAGATAGGTACACTGAAAACTACTTCTACGAGAATTGGGGAAGGACCAACTGCGAACCGAAATCACTGAGTCAACTCAACCAAACGATCAAACCATCTCCAAACCAGATAACAAATCCAGATCTCAAACCATCTCACCCAACCTGCTAGCCACCTCAGGGCTCAATAACCTGATATACAACTGCCCGATAGGTTATCACTCTGGGGCCCAGCCCATGCCAGATGAGGGAGCCATCTAACACTCTGGGGCCCTGTCCTAGCCAGACGAGTGTGTGGGCTATGTCTACTTTGCAGAGGACCTCAAATAACCTATATCCAATCTCCCTGCCAGCTAATCACTCCCGGGGCCCTGCCTTGGGCCCAGCCCATGCCAGCCATGTGAGTTAGCTATCACTCCCGGGGGCCCTATCCCTGCTAGTCAGAGTGTCCAGGTCATATTGACTCTGTAGAGGATCTCAACTATAAGATATCATGGATCGTCATCCACTTTCAATCAATACGCATCGCGCGAAACGATTCCAGGCCACTGCAGGCTGATGACCACTCCCAGTAAACCTCAACAACAACCCGGCCTCTGACATCCCCGACAGGAAGAGGCTACGCCCATGGTAACGCATCGATATAGAAGAAAAGGGGAGGAGAGAACAACAGGATCATAAAATTGAAACTAAAACATAGCCCAAACTATCAGACCCAAGTCTGCTATGCAAGTTTACAAGGACCTAGTCCATCCGATTCGACGTTGGATACATACCAAAAGTCAACATGTGCATGGGACTAAGGCAACACTATCCTAACCCATTCTAAGGTCGAAAGTTACTGCAATCAACAAAACACAAGAAAATAACCGGAATCCACGTATGCAACAACAGAAAACCACCTAACAGATAACCCACACCAAATCATGAACATTCCAAGTCAACAACCCATGCTAGAACATGATACTAGCCCCGAACAGTCCAGAAATCAACTCCAAATGAAGAAATCAGAGAAGAAGAACAGAAATATTAGCTACCCAACCCAGATTCACACAAGTCGACAAGTAATTACGCATTCAAGCTTAGTTTAGGAAGAAAGGAAGCCGTAACATACAAGAAGGCCGATCATGCGCGCTCTAAGTCACTGCTGCCATGCTGTAAAAAATAGAGTCACAGCGTCAATACGGTCGTTTAGACACTAAAAGCATCAAAAACAGAGATAGACCAATTTCGGAGTCAAAATCGGGAAATGTGGGACCCGCTCTAGATTTTTCGGAATTGACTGCGTGAAGAGGTTCTAAATCCTCCCCAAAACTTGCATTCCAAAACAGAACACCCATCGGGGCTTGAATCAGCTCCAAACACCCAACAACAAGAAAGTGCAAAACTTTACAAATAGGCCTAGGATAGCAACTTATGCATCGAATTCACAAAAATCAAGGAACACCCAACGCAAACCGACCACAAACCCACGAAGCCAACGAGAATCTAAAAGCCTGGGACTTCAAATCACATAAACCAATAAAAGATTAGGGAAATATGAGTTTCCAAACATTTCCTCCAAATGAGCCTCGACCTCAACTTATAAAGCCACTACAACCCGCTGACCTTCGCGAATGCGAAAAGAAAACAAGCACTACTCCACAAACGCGGCCAGGGGACCACAAACACAGAGAGAAGGGACTCGAACCTCCACAGATGTGGAACCCTATCCAAAAACGCGAAGAAAGACTCCCCCAGGCTTCCAAGACCTTCGCAAACGCGGAGCCCAATCCGCGAAGCGGAGAAGGATACCTCAGACCTCCGCGAACGCGGAGTAGACACACTTACATCACCACGAACGTGGAGCGTATCCCAAAAACATGAAGAGAAGAGGTGTGTGCAGATATCAGCTGCACCAGCTGAGGTTTGGACAATTCCAAAACTCCGACGGGGTGTTCGGAATTCTTTCGGAACCCCGTGCACACAAACGAGATATGCTACCCCATCAAATTCAACGTTTCGGCCACAATGGCGTAGTCAAAATTTCCGTACGAGGTCATTTCGATGAAAAGTTGTTCCCACACCCAATGGGTGATTTTAGCCAAATACTACCGGGGGCCGCGTAATTTGATTGAAAGCTCCCAAAAATTCTCGAAGGGTCATTCTAGACCAAACTCGGCATTTCAGAACTAATCGCGCTGACGGAATTCTTTTCTGGGTGCGTTTACCAAGAATGTTGACCAAAGTCAACTTTGAGCCAAATTTCGATGGCTAAAGAGCTAATTGGCCCTAAAATCACACCGGAAGCCCCGGGACTCAGGTTAACTCTAGCCTAATTTTTCCGCTTCAGAGCTGATGGAACTGTCAGAATTCCCATCTTAGGTTGTTTGACTGAAGGTATGACCGAAATCAACTTTTCAAGGTTCAAAAGCTCCAAAACAGGAAAACAACAGAAAAACAAAACGACCAGGCGACCGAAGCTACAGTGCCTGGAAGTCAGAAATGACTTGGGGTCACTACAGGAATGCTCTAAACGACATAGAATAGGCACAAACACACAAATGACCTGAAGGGTCATTACAACATCCACTATCTAAAGGACTTTCGTCCGCGAAAGTAAGAGTAAAGAAGTACTTGAGGGCTCAAATAAGCTGGGGAACTGCTCCCGCATCTCCCAGGTAGCCTCATCAAGTGGATGATGCCTCCAACGGACCTTAACTACAGGAATGGCTCTCGACCTCAGCTGCCTCACATCTCTAGCGAAAATAGCAACTGGCTCCTCAATATAGGTCAAGCGATCATCCAACTCAACGGCATCATACTGGAGCACATGATACTCATCTAGAGCGTACCAACGCAACATCGAAACATGGAAGACTTGATGAATAGATGAGAATGCAAGAGATAAAGCTAACTCATAGGCCACCTCACCAACTGTCCTCAAAATCTCAAAAGGCCCGATATACCTAGGCTAGGCTTGCCCCGCCTTTCGAATCTCATCACACCCTTCATGGGCGATACTCGGAGGAATACTCAATCACCCACAGTAAACCTCAACGGTCGACGCCTACGGTCTGCATAACTCTGCTATCTACTTTGAGTCATCCTGAGCCTATCCTGAATCAACCTCACATGCTCCAAGGTCTCCTGAAACAAATATGTGCCACGCGGCCTACGCTCCGTAGACTCAAACCAACTAACCAGAGTGCGACAACGCCTACCATATAAGGCCTAAAACGGGGCCATCTCGATGCTAGAGTGGTAGCTATTGTTGTATGCAAACTCCATAAAATGCAAGAACATGTCCCATTTGCCTCCAAAATCCATAACACAGGCCCGCAGCATATCCTCAAGAACCTGAATAGTATGCTTCGACTGGCCATCGGTCTGTGGGTGAAAAGTTGTGCTAAGATTGACACGGGTACCCAACTCTTCCTGAAGTACTCTCCAAAATATGGAAGTGAACTCTGAACCCCGGTCTAAAATGATAGATACAGGCACACCGTGCAGACGGACTACCTCCCGAATGTAGATACGGGCTAAAGTTCAGCACTAAAGGAAGAATGGACCGGAAGGAAGTGTGCTACTTGGTCAATCGATCCACGATGACCCATATGCTGTCAATACCTCTAGAAGTCCGCGGTAACCCCACAACGAAGTCCATGGTGATACGCTCCTACTTCCACTCAGTAATGGGTAATCTTTGAAACTCTCCACCAAGACTAGATGCTCGACCTTTACCTACTGACAACACAAGCAACGGGACATATAGTCTGAGATGTCCCTACTCATACCGCTCCACCAATAGTGCTACCTCAAATCACGATACAACTTAGCGGTGCCCAGATGGATAGAATATCTGGAATCATGGGACTCGCTAAGGATCAGCTCGATCAAATCACCAACCCTCAGAACACACAAATGGCTAGCAAACCTTAAAACCCCATCTGAATCTAAGGTAACCTGCCTGGCATCACCTGCCAAAACTCTGCCTCTGAGTGCCACCAACCCGTCATCCTTGAACTGACGACTACAGATCTGATCAAGTAGAGATGACTGAACCCCCACATAAGCTAACACCCGGTTGGAATTTGAGACATCAAGCCTGATCATCCGATTGGCTAAGGATTGAATGTCCAAAGCCAAGGGCCGCTCCGAAACAAAAAGGAAGGCTAGACTACCTATACTCCCTGCCCTCCGACTCCAGGCGTCCGCTACTACATTCACCTTTCCTGGGTGGTAGAGAATAGAGAGATCATAGTCCTTTAGGAGCCTAATCCAGCAGCGCTACCTCAAATTAAGATCTCTCTGGCTCATAATGTACTGAAGGCTCCGACGATCGGTGTAGATCTCACAATGAACTCCATAAAGGTAATGCCTCAAAATCTTAATCGCGAAAACTGTTGTTGCCAACTCTAGATCATTAGTGGGGTAGTTGTGCTCATGCAGCTAAAGTTGCCTCGACGCATAAGCAATAACTCGGCCCTGCTACATAAAAACACAACCCAAACCAACGTCGAATGCATCATAATAAACCGTGAAGCCCTCGCCCTCAACTGGAAGAGTCAATATAGGAGCGGTGGTAAGCAACTCCTTAAGCCTCAGAAAGCTCCTCTCACACTCTGCCAACCACACAAAGGAAACATCCTGGCGAGTCAACCGAGTCAGAGGTGATGCTATTGTGGAGAAACCCTCGACAAAGCGCCTATAGTACCATGCCAATCCGACGAAGCTCCAAACCTCAGTCACAGAAGTGGGCCTAGCCCAATCACGGATAACCTCAATCTTCGTCGAATCCACCATAATGACATCCTTTGACACCACGTACCCCAAGAATGCTACACACTCAAGCCAGAACTCACACTTTGAGAACTTGGCATAAAGTCGATGATCTCTTAAAGTCTGGAGCACTATCCTCAGATTCTACTCATGCTCACCACGGCTCCGTGAGTATACCAAGATATCATTAATGATGACTATGATGAAGGAGTCTAGATACGGCCTGAATACACGAGTCATCAAGTCCATGAATGCGGCAGGGGCATTAGTCAACCCAAAAGACATCACTAGGAACTCATAATGGCCGTAACAAGTCCTAAATGTTGTCTTAGGGATGTCCGCTGCTCTAACCCTTAACTGATGGTAGCCACATCTCAAGTCAATCTTCAAAAACACTGCGGCACCCTAAAGCTTATCGAACAGATCATCAATACGAGGCATGGGGTAACAGTTCCACACCGTCACCTTATTCAGTAGCCTGTAATCAATACACATCCACATGGTACCATCCTTCTTCTTCACAAACAGAACTGGGGCACCCCAAGGTGATATACTAGGCCGAATGAACCCCTTACCTAAGAGGTCCTGAAGCTCAACATTGAGCTCCTTGAGATCTGTAGGTGCCATATGGTACGGTGGGATGAAAATAGGACAAGTACCCGACTCCAAATCAATGGCAAAGTCAATATCTTACTCTGGGGTAGGCTAAGAAGGTCAGCAAGAAACACATCTGCAAACTCTCGGACTATAGGCACTGAATCAACTGTAGGGCCCTCCCTACTAACATCTCTAACATATGCAACATATGCCAAACATCCGCTATCCACAAGCCTTTGGGACCCGAATATAAGAAATCACCCCAACTGGTGTACGACTGCGAGAGCCCTACCACACCACTGGTAGAATACCAGGCATGTCTATAGTAATGGTCTTGGCATAATAATCCAAGACAGCCCGGTGAGGGGATAGCCAATCCATGCCCAGAATTACATCAAAATCCACCATACAGAGCACAATAAGATCAACCAGAGTGTCCTGCCCCCGAATATTCACCGCACATGATCTACAAACCCGATCCACTACTAAATAATCCCCTACTGGGTCGAAACACGCAAAGGTACAGATAATGGCTCAGGACTCACTCCAAATCGAGGTACACAATAGGCAGACACATAAGAATAAGTTGAACCACGATCAAATAAAGCTGCAGCGGAGTGATGGCATAAAAGGACCGTACCTGTGATCACATCATTAGATGCCTCGGCCTCTGCTCTGGCTGGAGCTGCATAGAAATGGCCCTGGGCGCTTCTACCATGTGCATCCGCTCTACCGCCTGTCTTGCCTCCTTGGGGACCTCCCCGAGCACCCTGATGCTGACCCCCACCTCTAGCTGGAGGTGCTACTGCTGAAACCGGTCTCGCCGCCTGGGGACCCGGTAATGCTGGCCTGGAAGAAGGGAACTCCCTGGCTCAATGGTCAGGTGTCTCGTAGGTAAAACAACCCTGTGAATATCTACTCCCAACTAGAGGTCAGTCACCCCGACCTGAAGACCCCGGAGTGAACTACCCCGACCGTGACTCGGCCTGGCACTATAAGCTCCCTGGCGTTGCTGGTCACCCTCTGATATCCATAATGAAGCCTTGAATAGGCGACTGGGCTGACCTGTCTGAAACCTCTGATAACCCTGGTCCTGAGTAGCTCTAGTCCTGGAATGGGGCCCACTAGCTCTATCATATGTCTTTCCCTCTTATCGCTTCCCCCGTAGGCCTCACGACGTAGCTGCTCAATAGTGCGGGCATGGTCCACAACATCTATAAAAGAACGGCCAGCTGATAATATAGACTACAACTCAATACGCAGTGGCAATCTAAAATCTCTAACAAAGCATCGGACCCGCTCCTCCTGAGTAGGCAGAATCATGGTGGCATGATGGGACAACTCATGAAACTTGGCCTCATACTCGAATACCGTCATGGAGCCCTGCTCCAACCTTAAGAACTCATCACAGAGCCAATCCCTGACGCTCCGTGGGATAAATCTGGCCAGAAAAGTCTCTAAAACCTCTGTCCACCATACTAGTAGTGACCTAGCTGGCCTGGTCTCAATGAATGAATGCCACCACTGTCTGGCCGGTCCGTCCAGCTGGTATGCCGTGAAGTCAGCTCCCCTCGACTCCACTAGGTCCAAAGTCTGTAGTTGCTCCTGACAAATAGTAATAAACTCATGGGCGCCGTCCCTTGCAGCCCCGAAAAACCTCAGCAGTGATAGCCTGAGAAACACCCCAAGCATCTTCTGCTCTCGGAGTGGCATAACCCCGTCCAGAGGGTCCGACTGAACCACGGCCGGTGCTGGCGGCTGATGAACCTCTGGAGCCACTACTGCAGGCTGGTTCTAGTGACGTATCTCTGGAACCACAAGGGTAGGCTGGCCCTGCGGTGCTGGAACTGGCTCTTGAATTGGTGCTGGGGCTGGCTGCTACTGCTGCATACCCTCGATAGCAGCTAGAATCTGGGCAAGCATGCCCTGAAAGTCGGGGGCTATAGCTGGTGCAGGCGGTGGCTGGGTTGTCCCAGCCCCACCTGCTGAGGAGGAATCTGCTCTCCACACAGCACCACCTCGACCTTGGGGTCGACCTGTACTGCGCATGCGAGCCATCCAGTAACAGAGTGAAACAAGTGAGATTTCATGAAACCAATCAAATAACGGCGCACGAACCGGAATCAAAAACAAGAAAACCTCCTAAGGACATCCTACTCCCGAAGATAAGTCACGGACGTTTCTGCGCTGATCCGCAGGACTCTACTAGATTTTAGCTCTGTACAAGTGAGATCAACGAACCAGGGGCTCTTATAACAAACTTGTGACGGCTCGATTTCTCAAGTCAAGATGGCGCCTACCAACCCACCAGTAGGCCAGCCAAGACCTTATCCCGGAACTCAACAGTAATGGGACTGAGAGTGGAAACTAACCTCAACTAAGCGGAAGCATAAACAAAGGAACACGTAAGAGAAGGCGGAAACAAACTCAAAATTATATATACAAAGACACCTCCCAGAACCTGGAAGTCACAAGTACAGAACTACTAACAAGAGTATAAGTCCCAAAAGTGGACCACATAAATGAACTGTCCCGAAAGCAAAAGACAAGCCAAAATATAAATACAGAAGAAGACAGGTAATCCCAGAATGCCAAGTGCTCACCCTCGTCTCCTGATCAGACAACTGGAAGCTCGAACTCAACGCTGATGAATGGTGCTCGGACCTATATCACGAAAATAGATGCAGAGTGTAGCATGAGTACCAACAACAAGTACCCAGTAGGCATCATAGGCCGACTGAGCAAGAAAAGTAAAAAATGACAGACAAGAGAGAATGAAACACAAAAAGATGTCAACAGAATAGGAATAGAATAACCGAAAATTAAATCTAAGAATATTATAACTAAACCCAGCTAGGCCCCCCATAAGACCCGTTAGGTACACTCAAGCACAGACAAACAAGAACCCAAACGAACCTTCATAAACCCGACAGGTACACTGAAAACAACTTCTACGAGAACTGGGTAAGGACCAACTGCGAACCAGAATCACCGAGTCAACTCAACCAAACGATCAAACCATCTTCAAACCAGATAAAAAATCCTGGCCTCAAACCATCACACCCAACCTGCTAGCCACCTCAGGGCACAATAACCCGATATCCAACTACTCGATAGCCAATCACTCCGAGGGCCCAGCCCATGCCAGACGTGTGAGCCATCTAACACTTCGGGAGTCGTGTCCCAGCCATACGAGTGCGTGGGCTACGTCTACTCCGCAGAGGACCTCAAATTTCCAATTGCCCTACCAACTAATCACTCAGGGAGCCCAGCCCATGCCAGCCAAGTGAGTTAGCTATCACTCCCGGGGGCCCTGTCCTTGATAATTATAGTGTACGAGTCATATCGACTCCGTAAGTGATCTCAACTCTAATATATCGTGGATCGCCGTCCACTCTCAATCAACACGCATCGCACAAAATGATTCTTATCCACTGCAGGCCAATAACCACTCCTGTTAAACCTCAACGACAACTCGACCTCGAACATCCTCGACAAGGAGAGGCTATGCCCCTAGTAACTCATCGATATCGCAGAAGAGGGGATGAGAGAACAACAGGATAGCAACAACGAAACTAAAACACAGCCCAAACTATCAGACCCAAGTCTGCTATACCAGTTTACAAGGACCAAGTCCATCCGATTCGACATCGGATACATACCAAAAGTCAACATGTGCATGGGATAAAGGCAAAACTATCCTAACCTATTCTAAGGTCAAAAGTTACCACAATCAACAAAACACAAGAAAATAACCCAAACCCACGCATGCAATAACAGATAAACACCCAACAGATAACCCACAACAAATCATCAACATCCCAAGTCAACAACCCATGCTAGAACACATGATACTAGCCCCGAACAGTCCAGAAATCAACTCTAAACGAAGAAATCAGAGAAAATGAACAGAAACACTAGCTACCCAACCCAGATTCACACAAGTCGACAATTAATTACGCATTCAAGCTCAGTCTAGGAAGAAGGGAAGCCGTAACCTACCAGCAGGCCGATCACGTGCGCTCCAATTCACTGTGCCGGAGCTTTCCCCTTTCGAACGGCCTCAGACTGCTGCCACGCTGTCAAAAATAGAGTCACAGCGTCAATATGATCGTGTAGACACTAAAATCATCAAAATCAGAGACAGACCGATTCCGGAGTCAAAATCGAGAAACTTGGGACCCACTCTGGATCTTCCAAAATTTACTCCCTGAAGAGGTTCCAAATCCTCACCCAAATTTACATTCCAAAACGAAACCCCCATCGGGGCTCGGATCAGCTCCAAACAGTCATCAACAAGAAAATGCAAAACTTTACAAATAGGCCTAGGATAGCAACTTACGCCTCGAATTCATGGAAATCAAGGAACACCCGATGCTAATCGACCACAAACCCACAAAACCAACGAGAATCTAAATGCTTGCGACTTTCAATCATCGAAAACCGATAAAAGATGAGGGAGATATGAGTTTCCAAACATTTCCTCCAAATGAGCCTCGACCTTAACTTATAAAGCCACTGTAACCCGCTAACCTCCGCGAACGCGGCCAAGTTCCTGCCAACGTAGAGGGAAAACAAACACTACCCCAAAAACGCAGCCAAGGGCCTGCGAATGTAAAGAGAAGGGACTCGAACCTCCACGGACGCGGAACCACATCCTCGAACGCGGAGAGAAGACTCCCCCGGGCTTCCCAGATATCTGCAAATGTGGAGAAGGATACCTCAGACCTCCGCAAACGCGGCCTCTACCTACGAACGAGGAGTAGACACACTTAAATCTCCACGAACGTGGAGCCTATCCCGCGAACGCGGAGAGAAGAGGTGTCTGCAGATATCAGCTGCACCCACTGAGTTTTTGACAGTTCCAAAACTCTGACGGGGTGCCAAGAATTCGTTCGGGACCCCGTGCATGCAAACGAGATATGCTACCCCATCAAATTCGACATTTCGGACTAGTTGGCGTAGTCAAAATTTTCATATGAGGTTGTTTCGACAAAAAGTGGGTCACACACTCAATGGCCATTTTAGCTAAATTCTATCGGGGGCCTCGAAATTAGATCGTAAGCTCCCAGAAATTCTCGAAGGGTCATCCTAGTCCAAACTCAGCATTCCAGAACTAATCAAGCTGAAAAAATACTCATTCAAGCGCGTTTACCAAGAATGTTAACCAAAGTCAACTTTAAGCCAAATTTTCAAGGCTAAAGAGCTAATTGGCCAAAAAATCACACTGGAAGCCCCGAGACTCGGGCCAACCATGCTTCTAGCCTAATTTGGCCGCTTCGGAGCTGATGGAACCGTCAAAATTCCCATCTGAGGTCATTTGCTTGAAGTTATGACCAAAATTAACTTTTCAAGGTTTAAAAGCTCCAAAACAAAAAAGCAGCATAAAAACCAAACGAACGACCAGGAGACCAAACCTACAGTGCCAGCAAGTCAGAAATGACTTGGGGTCGCTACAGGAACACTCTAAACGATAGAGTAGAGGCACAAACACACAAATGACATGAGGGTTATTACAATTTATTTTACATTTCAAAGTTAATTACTGCGATCTAACATATCACAGTTCTAAAAATATACATATAAAAATGGTATGACATTAATATTTGTTAAATGTTGGAAAAAAAAATTGTAGCTTGTCCAAACATTAAAATTTATAAACAAATCTAAGTAAATAAAGAATTTGTCTCTTTTGTGCTTCAAGCCTTCAGCTTCATTTTTATCAACCCAGTTGGTTATACTTGTGTTGTACTTTCTTTAGATGCAGGTTCTCCAAACTTCAAACTCTTTACCTGTTAAGAGAATAAATCCCATGTAAGTTTAGTAATATAATTTCTAATAGAGGAGTACTATCTTTTTGACAAATCAAGTTAAACAAGAAAAAGTAAACACAATTTCTAGGAACTATCCAAATCAAATTATTCGAAAAGTGAAATCAATTTTTAATGGGACTGATCAAAGAATCCTTAGAACATGAATGAAGGTTTCAGATTTTGTTAAAGAATAACGCTCTAGGACATAACAAGTAAACATTTGGTTTGAATTAAAGAGAAGAATGTGAACTAGTCCTACCACATTCTGTATTCAAAAGGATAGATAGCTGCCACCAAAATAAGAAAATTCATCTATATTGAACAGTTTTCAAGTGATAAGTCAGCTATGAAAGCCACCATGTTAAAAATATCTTGACAACTAAATTATATAAACACTAACAAGTCTCCTCTAAATACTACCCAGCTTTCCTGGTTGAACTAGATTGAAGAATAACAACATTTAGCTTCTAACATCCTAATTTGCACGCGTAACCACTCGTATCTCATCCCTCCACATTATCATGTGGTAAAACATGAATAATATTTATATCTGAAGGTTTAAACACATGTCAAAAAACCTATATCTTGTTGTAATTTATGTCTTGTATTAGAAACCGAACACTAGACAAATAGGTAATAAATTCCATTGCATACCATTCAAATTTAGTAGTTTAAATAGCTGGCCCTACAATAAACAAACAATTTTCAAGTAAGGAAAATAGTAATATCATGGCAAAACTTCATATCGATTGACATATATGGCTACCTACCATCAATTGTTCTAATTACAACACATCTTTGCCACCCTCTCAAGGACAGAAATACTAAAGAACTAGATACAAACAAATATGTAAACAATGAAATCTTAAGAGCTAGACCATGACATTAAGAACATTAGAAAATCAAGATTATCAATGAAACAAGATTTTGCCCAAAGAAATTTAAAACAATATCGGAGAGAAGAGGTTCATATCTTTTCAAGCTTGAGATATCCTATATTTCAAATTGATGATATTGAAATCATGTAGCAATAAGAGGATCTCTTGATCTACATTTGTTGCAAGACATGTCGCATGCTACTATTTTAAGAGAAATATAATGTTTTGGCAATTTGGAGAGATTTTATTTTAAAAACTCTCAGGAGAATGTGATACCTTGAAGTCATTAGGACATGACGAAGTACAATCTTCTTGAAAGTGAGATATAAAATGGGAAGAATGTGTAAAATTCTTGACATTCCAAGCAAGTAGATTGCTTTTGGTGCCTCAAGCTATCTTTTCTCGTTGGCTAGACTTTTGACTCCAGATATTGCAGATTGAACATCTAAATATTACAGGCAGTATCCACGAAGCTAATAAAGAAAATAAT
Organism: Solanum appendiculatum; assembly: GCA_018342035.1. Classification (NCBI taxonomy): domain Eukaryota; kingdom Viridiplantae; phylum Streptophyta; class Magnoliopsida; order Solanales; family Solanaceae; genus Solanum; species Solanum appendiculatum. The sequence continues at coordinate 777,999 of JAGDQO010000806.1, read as the reverse complement.
TATAGCAATTCATTAGTTTTTGTAGATCTAATAATAAAAACAATGCAAGTTAGTTCTTTCAGAATGCAAGTTGATATTGAAGGATATAAAAACTTATTGCAGAATAGAAGAATATATATAAATTATTTATCCTTAAATAATATGGATACAGAAACAACCAAGAAGAAGGAATTAAGATATATGCTAATACTTGCCTTTTTCCATTTTCAAAAAGTTGTTAGGAAAGCTGGGAATCATTAAGTCCATCCCAATGTCCTTATAGTTGTTAGAACAATCCACCATTATTCCTGTGGGGATAGTTGAAGATGTTCTAGTAAAGGTGGATAAGATTGTATTTCTAGTAGATTTCATCGTGGTGGACATGGAAGAAAACAAGGAGGTTCTATTAATTCTTGATCGACCATTCCTAGCTACTGGCAGAGCAATACTTGATGTGTATGAAGGGAAACAGATGCTTAGAGTTTGAGAAGAAAAGGTAGTATTCAATATGAAGAAGATAGATAAGCCAACAGTTAAGAAAACAAAGTCGGATAGAAAGATCATGAATTGGTTGTGTGTGCTTAGCCAAGCCTGTACAATAGATACAGGTACTATTTCCTACACTAAAGAGAGTCCGGGAAGTTTCCTTTACTTCTGCAGTTTTTTATGCCATAGGGATATGTCATAGCTTAAGTGTGGGGGTGAAGGACTTGTAAATAAGAAAATAAAAAGTAAAAAAAATTCTTTCTAGGGTAACTTCTTTATTGTACTTCTATAAATCTCTTGTCTGATTCTTATACCATAGTCACATTTTTTGTTAAATCAGACATTTTTCTAGGATAAGGGTCATAGCATAATTGTTGAACAAGTGCTAGAGGTAGAAATTTATTGATTCCTATCTAAAGGTTGTGTTGTTTGCTTGTTTGAAATTTGCATACTTGTTGGCATTTGAAGTTGAGGCATTATTAATCCTTGAACATTGTGTGGTGAGAATATCTTGATGTGTACTCATGTTTGAAAGAATCTAGTACTTGGCATGGTAGTTTTTTTTAGGCGAAATGCTAGAAGTTTTTGAGGAAGAGTATGATTATAGGCTTTCTTTGATTTACCCATTTTCAGTCTAAATTCACAAATCATTTATTATTAATATTCCTAATCAACCATTTTAAGCCTTATAATAATTTATTTTTTATTAGCCGATACAGCCCTCCAGCCTAATCCCCCATGTGTTACTCTCTAAATTGTAATTATATGCGGAAGAGTAGAGAATTAATTTGTGAAAAGTTTGAAAGGATGAACTTAGCCATGTGTTAAAAAATAGTTGAAAGTTGTTGGATGTGTTTTCAAAAGAAGAAGAAGAAAGTTGCTAGAAGGAATAAAAAAAGAAAGAGATAGTAAAGAATAAGAAATGACAAAGAGAGGGGGGATGTGACCTATTATTTTCAGATTTTACAAACACTCTTACCACAAAATTCACACGTGCAAGTCCTACATGATTTTAACTTAAGAAGGGCTAAATTAGTTGAGAATTACTCGATTTCCAAGTCTATGGTATTCTTAAAAAATATATTGTATTTCTTTGTGAGAGTAATGAAAATGGGATTGTTTGCATGTGATGCATGAGCATAAGTTTATTTTTGATAAAATAGCATGTTCTTTTTTGTGAGGAAGTTCATGAATTGGTTTTCATTAAATTTTCATTGTCAATGAGTAGTCATTTAAGTATGAATGTTGCATACACCTATAGGGATGGTTGAAATAGATTGCTGGTTCTAGTGACTTGTGCGTCAAATCTAGAGGGAGTCAAGTTTGTTCTTATTTGCATGGGATGAGCAAAAACTCAAGTGTGGAGGTATTTGATGGGAAATAAAATGAAATGATTTTATACATGTTTTGAATGTGAACTTTTCAATTAATTGTATACTTTCATATGTGCATGTGTTGCTAATCCAAGTGTTGAACATGATTAGTGAAAAAGGCCAACAAGAATGCTAAAGAAAGAAAAAGAACAAAAATGTGCATTTGCAAAGTTGCTACCCGGTCGCATGATGAGCACAAACATATTATAAGTTTAGCGCTTCGCTAGTCAAAAATAGTATAGTATAAAGATCGTCTCCACACGGATTGGTACAACAAATAATTTGATCAAATGTTGCTAACTATTATGCAGGTGATATTAAAAAAAAGAGAGTTGGTTGTGGTTATGAACTACTTTTATATAATAAATGATAATTAGAAACAATTTGTAACTACGAAGTTTAATATCAATAATAAAAGATAGGGTATAAGATTAAACATGTGCATAATGATAGTTGGGATTTTACTACATTCATTTATCACATTTAAAGTTCTATTGATTCTCTCAAATTCGATAGTTGATTAGAGTATCCTTAAGCCTTAGATAGTAAATCTCAAGTTAAAGAATAAACTACTTATAACCCTGTGATTCTAATATGCAAGAACATGCTAATGAGTATTCTTAAGGAAGTAACGTCCTTCAACTATTTTTCTTTGAGATTCAATCAATAATTGTCAACAAGCTCTTTTGATTACTTTACAGAAAATATATTGATTCAATCCGAAAAAACTATGCAACAATATTCACCATGATATTCCTCTTTCGATTAAATAAAATAATGAACAGGGTTGCAATTTAATTCAAACTCACATAAAAAGTTCTAACATAAGAATGAAAATCAAAATACCACCAAATTCATCAATACACTATGTTTGTCAAATACCCTCTAAGAATTTATTCTATGGAGAAGAATAAGTTTACTAAGAACAAAGATGGAAAAGAAGACACAGTAATCAAACTTTGAATCCCAACTTCCGTTTTGGATTCGAGTAGTGTACCACGTGTTCCCCCTTCTCTCTTCTTTGTAACCTAGCCTTTCTTTGCTCTTTTTCTGGATGCCCAAGCCCTGGGACAGGCTCCAATGTCATATAGCATAGGGTTCTCCATAAAAATCCAAAAAAGCCCTTCCTTTAGATGTTTTCATGCCTCAACGCCTGTAACACCTCGGATTCGAAAAGAAGGAAAATTTCAGGTTTTTTAGAACTGGTGCTGGTATGGACGAAAGCCACCGACGGATCGTAGGTTGAATTACGAGCCGTAGGTGAGAACCGTAGATATCAAGATAAATAATTTCGAAATGTCAAATTTCAGAACACTTTTTATGGCTCAACAGGCCGATCTGTCATTGCTTTTACGAAACTTAGTGAAATTTTTAGGGTAAGAGGTTGGACTTACGGTTGTTATGTATGGTCCATAAGTGGACCAATGGACCGTACATAGGTACCGTCATTTGAAGTCTAAAATTATAGTTTCTGAATCTTTCTTCGGTTGACCAGGACGGTCCGTAGAAGCACCTACAGACTGTAGGTTCCAACCGTAGGTCGAGGTCCAACAGTTATTTTAAGGGCTTTTTGGTCTTTTCTCAAATTAATTGATATCTAAAATTAGTTGGTTTAGTCCTAATTCTAGACCCTATATAAGTCTTCTAAGCCCAAAATCTAACCATTCTAAATCACTCTTCAAATTCCCCAAATCCCTCCAAAGTTGTTCCCCAAATATTTCTCTCTAAAGCTTGAAGAAGAAGACTAGGGATTCAATTCAAGCCTCCAAATTCTCTACTGATTGTGGCTGTTGAACTCCAAGGTATGATGACTTTCACCTATGGAGTCCTTTCCTCCATAGGGTTCCTTAATTCTCCAATTTTCACAAATTAGAATCTTCAATTGAAATTAGGATTTTCTTCTATCTTATGAGTTCTTTCCAATTATGATTTAATTGATTAGGTTATGTCTTTTTATGCATGAATTGAGATAATTGAATTATTTTAATATGAAATTAAATGAACCCATGCATGATTTTTTATTCCTAAGCTATGATTCCATGATGAAGTTATGAATGACAAAGGATGAATTGTATATAGATATGCATGTTCCTTTATGAAATTTATGATGATTTAAAGTTTATTTGAGAGTGAAGCATTGTTGTTGTGAAAGGATTTTCTCACATAAAGGATTCATAGGGTTGAAAGATTTTCTTAACTAAATTTTAAATCAAGAACTAAGAGCTATTCTAATGAACTCTAGCTTGGATTGGCTATTTGATGTGCCTTCCATGAAAGATAAGACAAGAGGTGGTTACCCATGTCCCCTAATGATAAGACAAGAGGAGATTACCAATGTCTCCTAATGATAAGACAAGTTAAGAATTATAACTAATCCGTTGGAATTATGCTTAGCACCGAGTGGACAAGTGGTGATTACCTGTGTCCCTTAAACTATGTGCCATCATAGGTTTGTCTTAGATAGACATTAGCTGTTGGATCTACTTATGCTAGAAGTTTATGGTTCTTACCTTGGCAACTAAGGACATCTCTTTTCGTTTTGGGATAGACACCGGATTCCATGTTATAGCTCACATGGTCTATGTCGGTTAAGGCTCACTTCCCACAATAATAAACTATGGTTAATTCTAGAAGTATCACAACATGAATTAAATGATGTATAGCTTGCCTTGATCATGATCATACTTATGTTTTCCACCAAGTTAATTTATGATTTAGCTTGGCCATTTCATGTTAATTTGATTCCCCTTTTTGCATGATTTCATAAATTATTATGCATTGCTATCATACATGGTGCATTCTATGTACAAAAACATACTCTTGCCTACATTTTTTCACAAATGTAGGATCCGACGCTTCTATTCCACATACTAGTGGCTAGTGATTTCTTAGTGAGCTTTGAAGATCGGTGAGTACTTGTGTTCCGAGGACCGAGGCTTCTTTTATTGCTTTCATATCTTTTCATTTTGAATTTATATGTGACGTATGGGTTACGTGCCAATCACCTTTCTTATCATGTATTTGATGGATTTTAAGAATATGTTAGACTTCCGTTATGCTTTGTCAACTCTTTCCTATATAGAACTGTCTTTTACTCTTAAATCTATTTTCTTGAATGACGTATGCTAAGTGGATTGTGTAGGGCCTCTCGTGGTCCTATACACCATGTCAAGTCAAGGGGGTACTTTAGGTCATGACAAACTTTGTATTCAGAGTACAAGGTTTTAGAAAGGTCCTAGAATGTCTCATAAGCCATGTCGAGTAGAGTCTTGTTCATGAGTTTGAAGCGCGCCACACTTATGAATGATTAGGCTATGATGTTTCAGAAAATCCACTTATTTCATCATTCTAAAGTCGTGTGATAGAGTTTAACTCTATATTTCTCTCTCTTAATCCCCATCCGATGCTTTTCAGGAGATGGCCCCTCGAAGAGCATACTTTAGAAAGAATGCGGGAGAAAATGTGGAACGAGATGCTCCTCAAGTTTCGATCGACCCTTTGGCCAAGCAAGTGAGTAATGCGGAGTTTAGGGCTCTTTTCAAGTATTGGCCCAAGCCAATAGGGAGGTTGTGGTCCCCGTAAACCCAAATATAGGTACGGCAGCAACTAGAGTGAGGGATTTCACTAGTATGAATCCTCCAAAATTTCATGGTTCCAAGGTTGAGAAGATCCCCATGAATTCATTGATGAAGTGTACAAGGTGCTAATGATTATGGGTGTGACATCAGTGGAAAAGGCGGAATTGGCCACTTATCAACTTAAGGGTGTGGCTCCAGTATAGTTTGAGCAATGTAAGAGTGAGAGGGCAATTGATGCGGGTCCTCTTGATTGGGAAAAGTTTAAGGTTGCTTTCCTTGATAGGTTCTTTCCCCTTGAGATGAGGGAGGCAAATGTTCTTGAGTTCATCAACCTTCGTCAAGGAAACATGAGTGGGAAGGAGTATGCTTTAAAACTCACACAATTGTCTAGGTATGTTTCTACTATGGTTGCCGATCCTAGGAGAAGGATGAGTAAGTTTGTGTCGGGAGTGTCCGAAATGGTGGTCAAGAAATGTCATACCACTATGCTTATCCATGATATGGGCATTTCTCATCTAATGGTTCATGTTCAACAAATCGAAGAAGAGAAACTAAAGGAGAAGTCTAGGGAGACAAAGAGGGCTAGGACCTGTGATGGTGACTTTTCACACTCAAGGCCCGATGGGCATGGATGTTCTAAGTTCAGATAAAGATTCTCTGGTCAGGGTTCCTTTAATGCTCTGGCTCCTAAATTCAACAATGAAAGGGTGTCTAACCCTAAGCCTCAAGGAGGAAATCGTAGTGTGTCTTCATTGTCTACTTGAGCTAAATGTGGAAGAAAGCATGAGGGTAAATGCCTAGCCGATTCCAATGCATATTTTAGCTGTGGCAAAATGGATCATAAGAGTAGGGATTGTCCCTCCATTGCTCAGAAAAAAGGAGATAACCATCGACGGGCTCAACCTTATCCTTCGTCTAGTTCTAGTGGGAGCCAAAAGCAAAACAGATTCTATGCACTTCAAACCCGTCATGAGCAAGAGGGTTCTCCCGATGTGGTTACCGGTATGTTGAAAGTCTTTAATCTTGATGTTTTTTCTTTGCTTGATCCCAGTGCTACCTTATCTTTTGTAACGCCATATGTGGCTATGAGGTTTGATATTCTTTCGGATGTGTTGTTAGACAATTTTTCTGTCTCTACTCCTTATGGTGAGTCTATTGTGGCTAAGAGAGTTTATGAAAATTATCCCATTTCCTTACCCCATAGAGTCATTCATGTTGATCTCGTAGAGCTTGATATGTTAGATTTCGATGTTATCCTTGGCATGGATTGGTTGCATTCGTTTTATGCTACTAGTGATTGTAGAACCTGAGTGGTCAAGTTTCAGTTTCCAAATGACCCCATTCTAGAGTGGAAGGGGGGAAATTTTTATGCTTAAGAGTTGGTTTGTTTCTTGTCTGAAAGCTAAAAAGAAGATTTCTAAGGGTTGTATATGCCATCTTTTTCGGGTTAGGGATATGGATTCCGAAACCCCTATCTTTGAGTCTGTCCCTATTGTTAATGAGTTTTCGAAAGTGTTTCCCGTTGATGTGCCTAGAGTTCCTCCAGAAAGGGAAATAGACTTTGGTATTGACATTCTTCTAGATACACAACCTATCTCTATTCCTCCTTACCGAATGGGTTCAGCAGAACTTAAGGAATTAAAAGAGCAATTGAACGATTTGTCAGATAAGGGATTCATCCGATCGAGTAACTCTCCATGGGGTGCTCTAGTCTTGTTTGTTCGAAAAAAAGATGTTTCACTTTGTATGTTTATTGACTATCGACAACTGAATAAGGTTACCATTAAGAACAAGTATCCTCTTCCAAGGATAGATGATTTATTTGATCAACTTCAAGGAGCGAGTTACTTCTCCAACATTGGCCTTCGGTCGGGTTATCACCAATTGAGAGTGAAGAAAGATGAGATCCCAAACATGACTTTCTGAACTCGCTATGGTCACTACGAATTCTTGGTAATGTCATTTGTTAGATAAATGCTCCAGCCGCATTTATGGATTTGATGAATAGGGTGTTTAGACAATACCTAGATATGTTTGTGATTGTGTTCATCAATGATATTTTGATATACTCAAGGAGTGAGGACAAGCATACCGATCATTTGAGGATTGTGTTGCAAGTCCTCAAGGACCAACAACTCTTTGAAAAGTTTAGTAAATGTGAATTTTGGTTGAGATCCATGGCTTTTCTTGGTCACATTGTTTCTGATAAAGGTATTGAGGTAGATCCTAAGAAGATGGATGTGGTGAAGAGTTGGCCTAGACCTCTATCCCCTCAGATATTTAAAGTTTCTTGGGTTTGGCTAATTACTATAGAAGATTTGTGGAAAGATTTTCTTCGATTGCCTCACCATAGACGACATTGACCCAAAAGAAAGTTAAGTTCGTATGGTTTGAAACATGTGAGAAGAGTTTCCAAGAATTGAAAGATAGGCTTACCTCCGCTCCAGTGTTGACTTTACCGGAAGGGTCCGATGGGTTTGTGGTTTATTGTGATGCTTCAAGGGTTGGGCTAGGATGTGTTCTTATGCAAAACGGGAAAGTTATTGCTTATGCTTCATGGAAACTTAAGATACATAAAAAGAACTATCCAACTCATGATTTAGAACTAGTGGCAGTTGTATTTGCGTTAAAAATTTAGAGGCATTATCTATATAGTGTACATGTTGATGTCTTCACCGACCACAAAATTTTGCAATATGTGTTCAAGCAAAAGGATCTAAATCTTCGCCAAAGGAGGTGGCTCAAGTTGCTAAAAGATTATTATATGAGTGTTCTTTATCAGCCCGATAAGGCGAATGTGGTGACGGATGCTCTTAGTTGGTTATCCATGGGTAATGCTGCTCATATTGAAGATGTAATGAAAGAGTTGATTAGGAATGTGCATAGGTTGGCCCGATTGGGTGTTCAGTTGGTTGATTCTACTAAGGGTGGTGTTATGGTTCATAATGGCTCAGAATCATCTTTTGTGTCAGATGTAAAAGCAAAGCAAGGTCTTGACCCGATCTTGATGGAATTGAAGGAAGTGGTGCTCAGAAAGTCGGTTGAGGCTTTCTCCCAAGGGGAAGATGGTGTGCTTTGATATCAAGGTCATTTGTGTGTTCCTAATGTGGAGGATTTAAGGGAGCAGATTTTATCGGAAACCCATAGTTCTCGATATTCCATTCATCCGAGAGCCACCAAGATATACCGTGACTTGCGGGAGGTTTATTTATGGAATGGGATGAAGAAAGATATTGTGGAATTTGTGGCTAAGTGTCCTAATTGTCAGCAAGTGAAAGTTGAGCATCAAAAGCCGGGAGGTTTGTCCCAAGACATTAGTATTCCTACTTGGAAGTGGGAAGATCTTAATATGGACTTTATTGTTGGCTTACCCAGCACTCAATGACAACATGACAAGATTTGGGTTATTGTGGTTTAGATGATAAAATCGGCTCATTTCATCCTCGTCAAGGTTTCTTATTTGACGGACGACTATGCTAAGTTGTACCTAAGAGAGATGGTTAGGCTGCATGGGGTGCCTTTATCCATTATATCTGATCATGGTACTCAATTCACCTCTCAATTTTGGAAATCTTTCCAAAAGGGCCTTGGTACCCATGTTAAGCTTACCACAACCTTTCATCCCCAAACCGATAGGCAAGTGGAGCGTACCATCCAAATTTTAGAAGATATGTTGAGAGCTTGTGTGATTGATTTTAAGGGTAATTAGGATGATCATTTGCCTTTGATTGAGTTTGCTTATAATAATAGCTACCATTCAAGCATTGTCATGGCTCCATTTGAGGCTCTTTATGGTAGGAGGTGTAGACTTCCTATAGGCTGGTTTGAAGTTGGTTAAGTTGCTTTGATAGGTCTCGAGGTTGTACATGAGGCTATGGAGAAAGTTCGGCTTATTAGAGAAAGGTTGAAAACACCTCAAAGCCAAAAAAAGTCCTATGCCGACGTTAGAAGAAGAGATCTAGAATTTGACGCTAATGATTGGGTTTACTTGAAAATTTCACCCATGAAGGGTGTAATAAGGTTTGGAAAGAAGGGAAGCTTAGTCCCCGTTATGTGGACCCATATCAGATTTTGCTTCATATTAGTAAAGTTGCTTATGAACTTGATTTGCCTAATAATTTAGCATCGATTCATCTGATTTTCCATGTCTCCTTATTGAAGAAATGTATTGGTGACCCGACATCTCTAGTACCGTTGGAGAGTCTTGGAGTAAAAAAGGGTCTTTCTTATGAAGAGGTTCCGGTTGAGATCTTGGATCGGCAAGTTCGGAAGTTGAGAAATAAAGAAGTTGCTTCCATAAAGGTTATTTGGAGGAATCAGTTAGTTAAAGGTGCTACTTGGGAGGCCTAGGCCGATAAGATGTCTTGTTACCCCTATCTCATTCCCTCCGATCCTACTCTAGCTTTAGGTATTTAGTCCCTCATGGTTCGCCTTCATGTATTTGTCATTTCTCATGATTCCTCATTCATGCATATTCATGAAAAGCTTAACTTTTTTTAGAAAATGAGTTAACTTGATTGATTTCTTCTTGTTTATCTTCATTTAAGTATGAGTTGCATATAGAACTTATGAAATGGTGCTTTGAATATGTTTAAGCTGGGAGTTGATGTTTCCTCCTCGGATATGTGCATTTATGTGATTGCATTCATGTTGGGCTGTTAGATCTAGTTTCTACCCTCCTTATGATGTCTTGAGTTCCATTCGAGGAAAAATGCTTCCAAGGGGGAGATATTGTAACACCTTGGATTCGAAAAAAAGAAAAATTTCTTATTTTTCAGAACTAGTGCCAATACTGAGCGAAAGCCACCGACAGACTGTAGGTTGACTTACGGGCCGTACGTGGGAACCATAGATGGCAAGATAAACAATTTAAAATTTTCAAGTTTCAGAACCCTTTTTACGGCTCAACAAGACGGTCCATCATTGCTTTTACTGACAGTAGACAGGTCTCGTAGGTCACTCCCAGACTTAGTGAAATTTTGAGGGTCAGAGGTTGGACTTACGGTTGGTATGTATGGCCCATAAGTGGACCAAGAGGCAGTACATAGGTCCCGTCATTTGAAGTCTAAAATTATAGTTTCTGAATCTTTCTACGGTTGACCAGGACGGTCCGTAGAAGGACCTACAGACCGTAGGTTCCAACCGTAGGTCGAGGTCGGACAGGTATTTTAAGGGCTCTTTGGTCTTTCCCTAATTAATTAATATCTAAACTTAGTCGGTTTAGTCCTAATTCTAGACCCTATAGAAGTCCTCTAAGCCCAAAATCTACCCATTCTAAATCACTCTTCAAATTCCCCAAATCCCTCCAAAGTTCTTCCCTAAATATTTCTCTCTCTTAAGCATGAAGAAGAAGACTAGGGATTCAAGTTAAAGGATTATTTTCTTATATATTCCTGTCACTAATTCTTCGTTGTCGGTCTATGAGATATACTGGGTACACGTGATTTCGTACTCATACTACACTTGTTGCACCTTTTGTGGTTCAGATCCAATTCCGGATACGAGCACATCTCGTGGAGATTTTTGTGTCCGAGAGTATCTTGGAGTTGTGGTGAGCTGCTTGGTTATTCCGTGGCCCATACCTCCCTCTATTTTATTATCTATTATGTTGCTTTTGTATTCAGGCACGATCTTTCTTAAGTTAGGTTTGTCGTTTCAGTTTTAGACTTGCACCGTATTTTAGAAGCTCTTGTACTTTTGACACCAAATTCTTGGGTGGTATTTTGTTTTCCGCATTTCGTATATATGAAGATTATGGTTGGAGATATTCTTCTCGTTGTTTACTTTTCACCTTATTTACTTAGTTAAATTGGTAAAACTAGTGGGTTGGCTTACCTATCGGTTGGGAACAAAGGTGTCATCACGACATGCAAATTTTGGGTCGTAACAATTTGGTATCAGAGCCCTAGTTTCATCGGTCTCACGAGTACAAGAGCAATGTCTAGTAGAGTCTTACGGATCGGTATGATGACGTCCATACTTATCTTCGAGAGGCTATAGGACATTTAGGAAACTTCTATTCTTCATTCCTTATCGTGCGTACTTGACTTTGTTTGAATTTTAATCTTTTCATCTCATTCTCTCACAATTAGTGAGGACTCATGCATTCGTGATCAAAGATTGTGAGCTTTCGCCCACACCCACTGCTAGGGTTATTGCATGAGGTAGATATAGGGGGTGAGGTCTATGTAGAGGTTATGTTGTATAATTTTTGCCTAATAGGTTTGTCATGATTGTTGGTGAATAGAAAATGATTGCAAGGGTTAGGGTGATGAATTTTTTGACTTATGCTGGTAACTTTAGTGAGAATACTTGTGGAATTATAATCAACTTTCATGAGAGATTGCACAATCTTAAATTAATGGAGTCCTATGTAGTTAACTACACGTCATTTTATAATATTAGCCCTATCAAGTAGTGGTGGAGATATTACATTAATAGTAGGCCAAATGGATCATGTCCACACTCATGGACTCAGTTTACTCAGGTAGTTTGCTCCACACAATGAGAGGGGGTGTACAAGGGCTGAATTTGAGGGTTTGCAACAAGAGGATATGTTAGTCACTAAGTATGAGGTTAAATTGTATGTCTTAGTTAGACACGCTTCAATGTAACTTCCTACCGAGGATGAGAGAGTGAGAATGTTTCTCAAAGGGTTGATTATTTTTATTAGCATGTGAGTTTCTCAAGTTTCTGCTTGTGGTGTTCCATTTTAGAAAGTGATAGATGTTTTCAAAGATTTAGAGATGATTCGATGTGAGGGATTTGAGTAGTGTGAGGGCAAGAGGGTCCGTCATTCGAGTTGGATATGGTATGTGAGTTACTTTATTTGCATGTACATATTTCTACTTCTATTGGATATTTCATAGTGGTAGATCGAGTATATCGATCATATGTAGCTACTTTGAGGGGATATGATACTCAAGTGGATTTGAAGGTCTTATATATGATAGATTTTGATGTTATTTTGGGATGTATTGGTTATTTTCTTATCACGCAATTTTGAATTGTCATGCCAAGACAATTACACTAGTTATGCTCAAAATTCCTATAATAAAGTGGAGAGATTTTCTTAGTCACGGTTTAAAAAGGGTGATATCATTTATTAAGGCTCGTCGTTTAGTGGAGAAAGGATATTTGGCTTACTTGGCGTGTATTCGAGACACTAGTGTGAAGACTCTTATGCTTGGGTCTATTCTGGTGGTGAGTGAGTTTTTAGAGGTATTTTCGACGTACCTACCAGGTCTTCCACCTGATCGTGATATTGATTTTGTATTGACTTAGAACAAGGAACTTAGCCAATTTCTATTCCTCCCTATGGTATGGAAATGTCGAATTGAATGAGTTGAAGGAGAAGTCATGGGATTTGTTGAGCTAGGGGTTCATTGATCGAATGTATTTCCTCTGGGTGCTCTAGTGTTATTTGTGAAGCAGAAGGATAGTTCTATACGTAGGTGTATTGACTATCGATAGTTGAACAAGGTTACCATAAGAAATAAGTACTCGATACCTCATATTGATGATTCATGTGATCAACTTTAGGATGTTTCAAGTTTCTCCAAAATTGACTTGAGATCCAATTATCACCAGATGAAAGTTAGGGAAAAGGATAACCCTAAGATAGCTTTTCAGACACGTTATGGTCATTATGAGTTTCTAATGATGTCTTTTAGGTTGACTAATGCACAAATTCTAGTCTAGGTGTAGTTTACCAGCACATAGATAGTCTAAGTTCCTGATGAATGAGGTGTTTAGACCGTACTTAGATTCCTTTGTTATTATTTTCATAGATGATATATTGATATACTCCCATAGTAGGGCAGAGCACGTGCATCATTTGTGGATTTTTTGTTGAAAATTTTGGAGGAAAGGAAGCTCTATGCGAAGTTTTTCAAAGTGTGAGTTTTGACTTAGTTCGGTAGTATTCCTGGGACATGTAGTGTCCAAAGAAGGTATTATGGTAGATCCTATGAAGATTGAGGCAATTCGATATTGGATCAAACCTTCTTCTGTCACTGAGATTCAGAATTTCTTAGGCCTTGCAGGTTATTGTCGACGATTTGTGGAGGGGTTCTCACCCATTGCATCCCCGCTAACTAGATTGACCCATAAGGAAGTGGTTTTCTAGTGTTTTGATGAGTGAGAGGTGAGTTTTCAAAAGCTCAAGACTTTATTGGTTACTACTCTAATTTTGACTCTACTCGTGAAGGGAGTGGATTTTATCATATATTGTGATGCTTCTTGGATTGATCTTGATTGTGTGTTGATGTAGAAGGGGAAAGTAATAGCTAATGCTTCAAGGCAAGTGACGTTGGTTCACAAGAATAAGTATCTTATTGATGACTTGGAGTTGACAGTTGTAGTAATCACATTGAACATTTGAGGGTATTACTTTTATGGTGTGTATTGTGAAGTGTTCAAGGATCATCGTAGTCTCTAATATATACTCAATCATAGAAATGTCAATTTGGGACAGAGAAGATGATTTTGAGTTGCTCATGGACTATGACATCAATATCTTTTACCATCTGAATAAGGCGAATGTGGTAGTAGATTCATTAAGGAGAAAGACGGTGGATATAGGGAATTTAACTTTGTTATAGGTGGGTGAGCTTCCTTGGGTTATGGGTATCCAGTCCTTAGCCAATAGCTTTGCAAGACTTGATATTTTGAAATGGGGTAGAGTTTTATCTTACATGGAAGTGGGATCATCCTTATTGTATCAGATTCAGGCTTAACAATTTGATGATGGAGATTTGTGTAATATTCGAGATAAGGTGTTACAAGGAGAAGCCAAGGAGGAAATTCATGATGGTTAGGGAGTTTTGAGGATAAAATATCGTATTTATGTTCCTTGGGTAGATGAGTTGACTAGAATGATCATGGAGGATGCCAATAGTTTAAGGTATACAATTCATCCAAGGTCTACTAAGATATATCTTTTATCAGCAAGTGATGTACGAACACAAAAAACCTTGAGATGATACTTAAAGGACACCCATACTAGAGTGGAAGTGGGAAATAATTTCAATGGACTTTGTAGTAGGGTTGCCACAGACCTTGGGTAAGGGTTGATGTTATTTGGGTCACTGTGATCGATTGAGCAAGTCTCAATATCTCATGCCTATTTAGACTATTTATAATTTAGTGAAGTTAGTCCAATTCTACGTTCGGGAGATAGTTTGATTACATGGGGGGGGCTCATATCTATTATTTCATGTTGAGACACATAATTTATATCTCTTTTTTGGTGATCTATGTAGAAGGAGTTGGTACTCGGGTGGATCTTAGTACATCGTTGCATACACATGTTGATAGTCAGTATGAACGAACTATTGAGGTCCTTGAGAACATGTTGCGGGTCCGTGTGATCACTTTGGTGGTTATTGAGAATAAATTTTTATTTTTAGTGGAGTTGTATACAACAAAAATTATCATTTGAGTATTGAGTTGGCACCACTCGAGGCATTGTATGGTAGGAGATGTGGATCTCTAGTTGGTTGGTTTGATGCATTTGAGGTTAGTTCGTGGGGCACATATATGGTTAGGGAGTCCTTGGATAAGGTTGAGTTGATTGAGGATAGGCTTCTCATGGCTTAGAGTAGATAAGAGAGTTATACAGATCGGAAGATTCGTGATTTAGAGTTAATGATTGGAGAGTGGGTTCTATTGAAGGTTACATCAATGAAAAGTTGATGAAATTTGAAAAGAAGAACAAGTTGAGCCCAAGGTATATTGTCCCTGTCTAGATTGATCAACGTATTGGTGAGGTGGCTACAAGTTTGCTTCGCCACTTGGTTTGTCGAGTATTTACATTATATTTCATAATTCAATGCTGAAGAAGTTTCATATAGAATGGTGCATATGTGATTCAATGAGATCCAGTGTTATTTGATTAGAGTTTTACTTTTGAGGAGAAGCCGGTAACTAACATGGATGGGAAAATTCGGAAGTTGAGGTCAAAAGAAGTTATTTCAGTAAAGGTTCAAGGGAAGGGTTGAGAGGCTAATTGGGAGAGTGAGTTGGACATGTAGATCAGATATCCACATTTATTTTAAGCGTTCAGTTACTTTTATTTTTTTACCGTTCGAGGACGAACGTTTGTTTTAGTGGTAGATGATGTAACGACCCGTTAGGTCGTTTTGAGTATTAGGACTATTTTGACTCTTCCCGTAATATATTAAATGGAAATTTTGAGATATTCGGTAACAACTATTATTTAGTTAACGGATATTTATAAAATAATTAATATAGTGATAGTTAATAGGCCAAGTGTATAATTTATTTAATACCCTTTTACCACTTGGCCCATGTATTGAAATAAGTTAGAAGGGTTAAAATTGTTATATCATAACTTGGGGAAAAAGAAATAGGGATAGTTAATCAGTACCGTGGCGTCCGAGAAGAACCCGTTGTTCAGGTAAAGAGATACAATTCCTATTAAGATTTTGAACTTTACGTTGAATGTGTTTGCTATCTAAATTAGTGTGACTTGATTGTTATCATTATTATATTGTTGAGGTGAGGTTCAAGTAGTATCTGTTCAATTGGGTTTAAATTTTGGTTGCAATTTGCTTCCTGATTGAGGTATTAGCCAATGGTGGGGGACAGACAAGATTATAAGCCAATCATTTGGCAATCATGCCACTCATTGGCATTTGATATGTATTTATCTTAGGAATTTGACATTATACAGAATAGATTGCAAAAAAATAAAAAGGGTCGTGTTCGCAGGGTATATTGCGGGTTCGTAAATTAGTGGGTTGATACTTTTTTAATTTACTTATTTATCAAATTAAGATCCAAGTTTTATATATTGATTTATGTGATTAAATATTAGGTGTATTGTATTATAAGAATATTATTAGAATTATGTTATTTGGAATAATTGAGACTTAACCCTAGGCTTGAAATTTAGGAAACATGAGACTTGGCATATTAATTGACACCAAAATTAGGAGCTTGATTATAGATTAGGGTGATTTTTTGGGTCTAGGCTAGACCTATAGTAATATGGGTGTCTATGGACTTACCTACTTACGAATATTACATATTTGACAGATTGGGAACATTCTGAAGCCTTACGAAAGGGAAAGGCAAAATCTTGAGGATTCGTCACACATGTTCGGCTTTCAAGGTATGTTAAGACTTTCAGACATCGTTGAAGGACATTTTCCTAATTAAAGATTAAAAATGGAATAGACAATGGGTAAGGGCGAAAGATGGGGGTCTCGTACCAATGGTGTGACGGGCATTGGTACGAGTACCGGTGTTATAAAAGGAAAGTTTATTACTATAGAATGTGAATTGTAATGTGGGAATGCCAAAGCATATGGGCATTAGCTGATGTATAATTGACTTGATTCCTTTGTGTTGTTGTGGTTCTTTATTAAAACCCGTGTATTTGTGATAATTGAGGTGATTATACGTCATACTGATATTTGATTGATTGAGATGCATCATCATCCCTTGTTATTAATATCACATTGTGCACATGCATCGACATGAGATTGAGTATAAGTTGGGCACGTGGAGATCGTCTGTGCTGGGGATTATTTGATTTTATGATAGTGCGTTGAGATCGTCCGCACAGACACGTGGAGATCGTCCTGTCGGTATATGGACCTCGCGAGTCCCCCATGGGTCATGAACTCTCGATGTATTTCCGAGGAGTATCATGTATATACGGTTGAGAGAGTACTTTGCATCTGAGGCATATGATTTCATGGTGTCGCATTGCATTGCATATCATTACATCCTCATTCATGTGGATTATGTGTTTTATTGGTGATTGGACATTACGTGATAATTGATTATCCCTAATTGATGAAACTTGTTTGATCAGTATAATTTAGCCTTGTACAAGTAAAAGGATTATTTTCTTATATACTCCTGTCACTACTTCTTCATTGTCGGTCTATGAGATATACTGGGTACACGTGGTTTCGTACTCATACTACACTTGTTGCACCTTTTTATGGTGCAGATCCAATTCCGGATACGACCACACCTCGTGGAGATTTTTTAGTCCGAGCTTGGAGTATCTTGGAGTTGTGATGAGCTGCTTGGTTGTTCTGTGGCCCACACCTCCCTCTATTTTATTATCTATTCCGTTGCTTTTGTATTTAGACAGGATCTTTCTTAAGTTAGGTTTGTCCTTTCAGTTTTAGACTTTCACCGTATTTTAGAAGCTCTTGTACTTATGACACCAAATTCTTGGGTGGTATTTTGTTTTCCGCATTTCGTATTTATGAAGACTATGGTTGGAGATATTCTACTCGTTGTTTACTTTTCACCTTAGTTACTTAGTTAAATTGGTAAAACTAGTGGGTTGGCTTACCTATCGGTTGGGAACATAGGTGCCATCACGACATGCAAATTTTGGGTCGTGACATTATATTATTACAAGTAAACTTCTTAGTAACATATAGATCTGTCACGACTCAAAAACCGGGTGTGATGACACTTGTCCTATCCCACTAGGACAAGTCAGCCTAAACCCAAACAAGCGGAAAATAAGCAACATAAAGAAGACAATATAAGGGGAAGTCAAACCAAACTTAAGCAATCCCCCAAGACTGGTTGTCACCTGTACAAGCCACTAATACAGAATTGAAATCAAATTACAAGTCTCAATGTCTTTGTATCTCAAATAGAAATAAAGCATAAAATAAAAATGGTCAAGGAAGATTGCCAACATCGAACAGCTACCTCTCAAGGTTCCTCAAAATCCTCAGAGTAAGAAGAAGAGAGAACTAGATCACGGTCCGGGCTCAAAACCTACACAAGTGTAAAAGCAAGGGTGATTACCAAATAGTACCCAGCAAATCAACTAATAAAACAAGGCAAATCTAACAAAATCCACTAACTCCCTTACTTTCAACTGAACCTCCGTAACTACAACCTGAACAGAAATCAGCCCAACCTAAACTACACAGTTCATATAACACATAGGTCAACAACAACTCAATAGTATCACCGAAATAACTCACATCAGTATCAAGTATATCAATCCCAGAGTCACAAGGCATAAACACAACTCCACAATGACAAGAATGAGATAATGTAATGCAATGCAATGTCAAGTAGAGTGATGCATGTCGGTCCTACGATACACATCCGCTGAATCTCAGACCGAGACCCATGGGGGCCACATATGACCATGTATCCGCCGGAACCATTTCCCATCGGCATAATCATCAATCGCCAGAACCATTTTCCATCGGCATAATCATCACTCGCTGGAACCATTTCCCATCGGCATAATCATCACTTGTCGAAAACATTTCCCATCGGCATAATCATCACTTCCCGGAACCATTTCCCATCGGCATAATCATCAAAGTGTCTCATCATAGTGTTTTAGAACCAATGCACATAAGCATGTTCACACAAATAATAAGAAAATGATAGTGTTCACAATCACAACGTAATTCATATCAATGCAAATCACGTCACACTATCAACAATATATCAACATCAATAATTACATCATTTACAACAAGATCAATTGCCTAGTCTCTGATTCACTACTCCTTTCATCACAAGTAGGATTAATCACTAAGCAAGAGTTTCAAGTCTAGTCCCATAATCCACCATGAGCAAAAGACATATTCATCAATTTCACAATCACATCGAGGCAGTCATAGCATTTCATCAATTACACATCAATATCAAGATCACTGCCCATCACACTATGGCCTAACACTTTAGCACACATAGTCATTTTATTAACCCCGCCAATCAATTTAGATTTATTCATACAAGAATTCAACCTATACCTCAATCCTATTACTCCCCAACATAATCGAGAAAGAGAAATGCGGAATTCTACAAGATTCACAAAGTTTTAGAAGTTCACATGCCTTAACCGAAATCGCAATCAATCAACAACTGGAGCTTTTCCCTTTCGAAAGCAATCCAAAGCGACACAATCTAATCAAATTATGAATCACAATCAAATTTCAGAACCAACAACACCAAGAACACGAAATTCGGGTGAAGGGGTCTAAATGGCTCAAAAATCCAATTTCGAAAACAAGGTTTGAATCCAGAAATATTTACATGGAAGTGATTCTCAAAGCATTAGAAATCCATTAGTGAAAACCATTTTTTAAAAAGGAGTTCAAATCAGATCACAAACCCCTTTGATCAGAATTCGGAGTTCATTTAAAAAACCCCAAAATCCAACTTTAAAAACCCAAATTCCAAGTTGAAATCATGATAAAATCAATGGGTAATCCAGGTTTAGAGTTAAAATCAGTTACCCAATTGGTTTCCACGAAAACCTCTCTTTCAAATCGCCTTTCCAAGCTTCTAAAGTTTGAAAATGGTTAAAATAGGACATTTCTCGAATTTACACTGTTCAGGTCTCATTTGTTCTCCGCGAACACAGCTCACTTAGCCTGAAAACGTGGAGACCAAACTCACTACCCTCTGTGAATGCGCGCACAGCTCCGCGAACGCGGAGGTTCAAGGCCCAACCCTCCGTCAACGCGGGACCCCCTCCACGAACGCGTAGGTTCAACACCCAACCCTCTGCGAACGCGGCACCCCCCTTCGCGAACGCGGAGGTTCAACACACGACACTCCACGAATGCGGGCAACTATCCTCTGCGAACGCGAAGGCCAAGGCAATTGGCACCAGATACAGCAAAAATTAGCAATTTCAACAAGTCTCCGAAAGGATCCTCATGATTCGTTCGGAACCCCGTACACACAAACAAGATATGCCACTGTACTAAATTTGACATTCCTAACTCAATGGAACCGTCAGAATTCGAATTCGAGAACTTCTTGACCCGAAACCCGATAAAGCACAACTAAACTAACTCTAAGCCTCAAAAACTCAAAAAAGCTCGGGACCTCTAAAAATTCAACCAAGGCCACCCCTAAGCCTAAAATCATCTCCCGAATACAACGGAGTTGTCAGAATCAAATTCCGAGCATCTGATCTTCGAATGTTGACCAAAATCCACTCTAAGATCAAAATTTCACAATTTTCCAACTCAAGGCCTCAAATCCACGATACAGCCAAAAATCTGATTCCGTCAACTCTCCTAGACCAAATTCCACATTTTGGAGCTGATGGAATCGACGGAATCCCCATCCGAGACCCGAAACTTTGAATGATCTCAAAAATCACATTTTTACAACTTAAGCCTTTAGAATTCAAAACTCTCCAAAAACCATAACTTAACAAGAATTTTCACAAACTAACTTCGGATATCAACCAAACATGACTTGGGGCAACTCTCGGGAGGGGTGAAACGGTCATTTTACAAAAATTACCAAAAATGACCTTCAGGGTCATTACAAGATCATAACAAAATATGATAAAATCTCATAGTTGTTTTTTTCAAAGTTGACGAACCAAAATTTTTGCAAGGCCAATATTATCTCCAACATTATTGTCACTCAATATTAGGAGTACTATTTTGTTTCCTCAAAATTAGAACTATAATGTTTCCCAAACTAGACAAAAGTTTTCTATAAATATGGAGTCCTTTGTTTACTTTTATAAAGGAAGTTAAAGAGGGTTTTCTCCAAACTCTAATGTTTGTCAAAATTTACGATAAATATTTGTATTGAAAACATTAATACCATAAAATACACTTGGCATTTTTATTAATGTTAACAATGTACTACATTCACACAGGGGTGACTCAATATGATTTGTGGCCTATGGGACAGAAGAAGTACTACATTCACACAGAGGTGGCTTAATATGATTTGTGACCTAAAACAAAATTTTAATATGAGGCCTTAATTTTTTTCTCAAGAAAAAAATGATTTTTACATTTATTGTCAATATTTACATGGTGACTATGACCAGGACAAAGTAATATATAGTAGATAATAATAAAGGTAAAAACAAGAAAAATGAATAGTCTCATGGGTGCCTACACAAACAATTTTAAATAGACAACTATTTTCATGTCAACATTAAGAACAACTCATACGTTTAGATTAGTATGATGGTATCTCTGAGTGCTGAAAGTAAGTTTTGATGCATAAAATAATTTAGTCTTTGACAACAACTTTGTGTTTTTTTTAATCATTATGCTACGGGTTCTGAACATGATTATTTAGAATAGTATGTTTTCCTCATAAAAAAATTTGGTATTTTGAAAATGAAGTTCATACAATTAGTGTTTTCTCTTTTAATTGGCCGTTACATGCGACAAATTTAGAATAGTCCGCTAGTAAATATAAGATATTAAATGGTCAACAAAAATCTATCTATTTCACGTTTGGAACAAGAAGATCGACTCTCCGTAATTGATGTTGAATCGAGAACAAGGGATCAACATCTCAGCAAAAAAGGTTATAGAAAAAATGTCACGACCCAAAATCAGGTGTGATGAAACTTATCCTATCCCACCAGAACAAGTCAGCCTAAAACCCAACAAACGGAAGTAAGTAACAGAAATACGAAAGAAATAACTGAAAGGCGGAAGACTTCATCTATTAAAACAAACCCAAGACTGGTTGTCACATGTACAACCCTCTATTACAGAATTTGAAACAAAACTTCAAGTCTCAATGTATGTGTCTCAAATAGAACAAACATAAATAAAAGGAAGAGAGAGGGATTGCCGGCATCAACAGCTACCTCTCAAGTATCCTCAACGAACCACGAAAAAAGGGAGAGAAGCTAGATCACGGTCCTGGCTCGAGTCCTACACAAGTGTAGAAGCAAGGGTGAGTACCAAACAGCACGGTACTCAGCAAATCGACAAATAAAATGAAGCGAAACTAAAAGAATCACGAAACCCCGACTTCCAACCGAACCTCCAATAACTACAACATGCACAAAAATTCAGCCCAACCTAACAGATTCTCAAGTCATAGATCAAATGATACAAATCAACAATAGATCCTCAACAAAACAGTAACAGATCAAAATACGATTCCACAACAGTTCAATAGCAGTCCACTAACCAATCAACAAAGAAGTTCAACTCAAATATCAACAAGTCATCTCAGAATCATAAGGCATAACATAGCACCACAATAGCAAGGATCAGACAATACAATGCAATGCAATGCCATATCAAGAATGCATGACTGACCTATGATACACACCCACTGAATCTCAGACCGGAACCCATGGGGGCCACACACGGACCATGTATCCGCCGAAAAAGACCTCGGCACCTCATATCGCCGATAGAAACCTCGGCATCGCACATCGCCGGTAGAAACCTCGGCATCACACATCGCCGGCAAAAACCTCGGCATAGCACATCGCCGGCAGAAACCTCAGCATAACACATCGCCGGCAGAAACCTCAGCATAATCATCACTGGCCTCACATGGACAATATCTCATCAGAGAGTCTCATCATAATGTCTCAGAACCAATGCACGCACGCCTATTCACACAAATAATGAGAGAAGGATAGTATTCACAATCACAACGCAATTCATATCAAGTTAAATCACGTCACACTATCATCAATATATCAACAACAACAGTCAAGATCTCAATGCACTCAATATATCAATGATGTCAATTGCCTAGTCTCCATTTCTCTACCCCTTTCATCACAAGTAGGGTCAATAGATAAGCATAAGCCTCAAGTCTAGTCCCATAATCAACGATGAGCAAAAGACATGTTCAACACAACTATAATCACATCGAGACTATCATGGCAACACATCAATCTTTCAACAATATCAAGTCTATGGCCCAATCACACATTGGCCTTTCACATAGCACAAAAGCCATTTTATTAACCCCGCCGGTTATTACTAGATTGATTCATGCAAGAACTCATCCAACACCTAAATCCCATTACTCCCCAACACAATCAAGTAAGGCAATCGAGATTCTAGGAGATTTACAAGGTTTTAAGAGTTCAATTGTCTTAATCAAAATAGCTGGGAGTTGATGTTTCCTCCTCGGATATGTGCATTTATGTGATTGCATTCATGTTGGGCTGTTAGATCTAGTTTCTACCCTCCTTATGATGTCTTGAGTTCCATTCGAGGAAAAAATGCTTCCAAGGGGAAGATATTGTAACACCTTGGATTTGAAAAAAAGAAAAATTTCTTATTTTTCAGAACTAGTGCCAATACTGACGAAAGCCACCGATAGATCGTAGGTTGACTTACGGGCCGTAGGTGGGAACCGTAGATGGCAAGATAAACAATTTCAAATTTTCAAGTTTCAGAACCCTTTTTACGGCTCAACAGGACGGTCTATCATTGCTTTTACTGACCGTAGACAGGTCTCGTAGGTCACTCCCAGACTTAGTGAAATTTTGAGGGTCAGAGGTTCGACTTACGATTGGTATGTACGGCCCATAAGTGGACCAAGAGGCAGTACATAGGTCCCGTCGTTTGAAGTCTAAAATTATAGTGTCTGAATCTTTCTACGGTTGACCAGGACGGTCCGTAGAAGGACCTACAGACCGTAGGTTCCAACCGTAGGTCGAGGTCGGACAGGTATTTTAAGGGCTTTTTGGTCTTTCCCTAATTAATTAATATCTAAACTTAGTCGGTTTAGTCCTAATTCTAGACCCTATAGAAGTCCTCTAAGCCCAAAATCTAACCATTCTAAATCACTCTTCAAATTCCCCAAATCCCTCCAAAGTTCTTCCCTAAGTATTAGGACTTCAAATCCTCAAAATAGCCCCAAATCTGACCCCATCAACTCTCCTAGGCCAAAATCCACGTTATGGAACTTATGGAATCTACAGAATTCACATCCGAGTTCCGAAACTTTGAATGATCTATAAAACCACAAATTGGCAACTTAAGCCTTCAAAATTCAAAACTTCATTTTAACTCACACTTTCACAAAACCAACTTTCGAAACATTTTAAATATGACTCGGGGAAATTCTCAGGAGGGGCAAAACGGTCATTTTACAAAATTACCAAAATTGACCTTCAGGGTCATTACATTATCCACCACTAAAAACCATGTTCGTCCTCGAACATAAAGTAAAAGAAAGTACCTGAAGCCTCGAAAAGATGAGAATATCTGGCACGTATGTCAGATTCGGTCCTCTAGGTAGCCTCTCCCGCTGAACAGTGACCCCACTGCACCTTCAGTGAAGCAATCTCCTTGGTCCTAAGCTTACGGACCTGTCTATCAAGAATAGTTGTAGGCTCTTCCTCAAAATTCAAATCAGGACCCAGCTCTACAGAATCAAAGGCAATCATATGCGACTCATCCCGGATGTACTTTTGTAGCATAGAGACATGGAACACGGGATGCACCGCCGACAAGCTAGGTGGTAGGGCCAACCTATAGGCCACCTCACCCACCATGTCTAAGATCTCAAACGGGCCAATGAACCTAGGGCTAAGCTTGCCCTTCTTCCTGAATCACATAACACCCTTCATGGGTGATACTCGGAGCCAAACATGGTCTCCCTTCATGAATGCAAGATCACGAACTCTCCGGTCGGCATAACTCTTTTGCCGACTCTCAGCAGTCAACAGTCTACTCTTATTCACACGAACCTGATCTATGGCATCTCTAAGCAAGTCAGTGTCTAAGGAATCCATCTCCACCGAATCAAACCATCCAATCGGTGATCTACATCGCCTGCCATACAAAGCCTCAAATGGAGCCATCTGAATACTGGAATGATAATTGTAATTATAGGCAAACTCCGCTAAGGGAAAATGCTGATCCCACTTAGCACCAAAGTCAATCACACAAGCACGGAGCATGTCCTCAAGCACCTGAATAGTTCGCTCAGACTGACCATCAGTCTGAGGGTGAAAGGTTGTGCTCATTTCTAGCCGAGTACCCAAACCATGTTGTAAGGCTCTCCAGAAATGTGGGGTGAACAAGGAAGCCCGATCCGAGACTATAGATACCGGCACTCCATGAAGTCTAACAATCTGATTGATATAGAGCTAGGCTAACTTCTCCGCAGTATACTTCACCCGAACTGGTATGAAATGAGCGGATTTAGTCAGCCTATCAACAACTACCCAAATAGAATCAAAACCACCCACAGTGGTAGGCAAACCCACAACAAAGTCCATAGTGATCCGCTCCCACTTCCAAGTAGGAATGGGCATCCTTTGGGACACACCTTTTAGCCGCTGGTGCTCACACTTGACCTGTTGACAAGTCAAACATGTAGACACAAAGTCCGCTATATCTCTCTTCATACCACACCAGTAGTAATGCTGACTCAGATCATGAAACACCTTCGTTGTCCCCGGATGGATAGAAGATCTAGAGCAATGAGCCTCTTCTAGAATCAGTCTAATAAATCGCCCACCTTGGCACACAAATCTGGCCTCCCATCCTCATAACTCCATCAAAATCAAGTGTAGCCTCCTTGGCTTCACCTCCTCTCACCTTATCTCGAATGAGACACAACTTCTCATCCTCGAACTGGTGCGAATCTGCTCAACTAAGGAAGAATGGGCCTCAATGAATGCAATCAAACCACTGCTCTCCTCAGAACCCTGCAACCTGACAAAACTGTTGGCTAACCTCTGAACATCTCTAGCCAAGGGCCTCATATCAACACTAATTGTGGCGAGACTCCACATACTAGGAGCCTTCCTACTCAAAGCATCGGCCACCACATTGGCCTTCCAAGATGGTACAGAATAGTCATGTCATAGTCTTTCAGTAACTCAAGCCACCTGCGCAACCTCAAGTTAAGATCCCTCTGACTGAAAATGTACTGAAGACTCCTATGATTGGTGAAGACCTCACAATAAACCCCATACAAGTAATGCCGCCACAACTTAAGCACAAACACCACCGCGGCATGCTCTAAATCATGAGTAGGGTAGTTCTTCTCGTGAACCTTCAACTGTCTAGAAGCATAGGCAATAACTTTCCCCTTTTTCATCAACACACCTCCCAAACCGACTCCAGAGGCATCACAATATACGGTAAAACCCATACCCTCCTCAGGCAAGGTCAACACAGGAGTAGAAGTCAACAAAGCCTTGAGCTTTTGAAAGCTCACGTCGCACTCATCGGACCAATGAATATCTACAATCTTTGAGTAAATCTAGTCAATGGCGCTGCAATGGTGGAGAAACCCTGCACAAACCGCCGATAGTAGCCTGTTAGCCCCACGAAACTCCGAATCTCAGAAGGAGTAGTAGACCTCGTCCAACCCTTCACTACCTCAATCTTGGCTGGATCAACCCGAACACCCTCCTTGGACACCACGTGTCCCAAGAAAGCCACAGACTTGAGCCAAAACTCGCTCTTGGAGAACTAGGCGTACAACTTGTGCTCCATCAAGGTCTGAAGTACTAATCTCAGATGACAGACGTGATCCTCCTCGGTCCGGGAATATATCAAGATATCATCAATTAACACAATCACGAAGGATTCCAAATACGGACGGAACACTCCGTTCATCAACTCCATAAACGTTGCAGGGGCGTTAGTCAACCCGAACGACATCACCAAGAACTCATAATAGCCATAACGAGTCCAGAAAGTTGTCTTAGGAATATCAAATGGCCTAATCTTCAGCTGGTGATAGCCAGACCTCAAATCAATCTTAGAGAACAATGTCGCACCCTAAAGCTGATCAAATAAATCATCAATGCGAGGAAGAGGATACTTGTTCTTGACAGTTACCTTGTTTAACTGTCTATAATCAATACACATCCTCATGGAACCATCTTTCTTCTTAACAAATAGAACCGGTGCACCCCAAGGTGACACACTAGGGAAAATAAACCCCTTACTCAACAAATCATGCAACTGATCTTTCAACTCCTTCAACTCAGCCGGAGCCATACGATACGAGGCAATAGAAATGGGCTTAGTGCCGGGCTCCAAGTCAATAGTAAAATTGATGTCTCTATCTGGAGGAACACTAGGAAGATCCGTAGGAAACACATCAGCAAACTCCTGAACCACAGGAATGGACTCCATGGGAGATGGCTCAACACTAGTATCCCGAATAAAGGCCAAATAGGACAAACACCCTCTATCAATCAACCTCTGGGCCTGGATGTAGGAAATCACCTTACTAAGGTAAGAACCACAAGTACCCTTCCACTCAACCCTCGGAACACCAGGCATCACTAGGGTGACTGTCTTAGCATGACAATCCAGAATCGCATGATAAGGAGAAAGCCAATCCATCCCCAAAATCACATCAAAATCTACCATCTCCAGAATAATCAAGTCTACCCAAGTGTCATACCCAGCCAAAGAAATCGGATAGGATCGATACACTCGATCCACCACTAAGGGCTTACCCACGGGTGTAGAAACATGCACAGGCACAAGCATACGATCACATATCAAATCAAACTCAGATGAAAAGTAGGCACACACATAGGAGAAAGTAGACTGATGATCAAATAATACAGACGCATCTCGATGGCAGACTTGAACAATACCTGTGATAACTGCATCAAAAGACTCAGCCTCGGGACTCCCCGAAAAAGCATAACACTGAGCCCCTCTGCCACCACCAGTCGAAGCCGCAACAATACCTCCAGGCTGAGCCACAGCTCCACCACCTGAAGCTCTACCACCCCTACCAGCTGACTGACCCCTGCCCCGACCTCTAGCCGGAGGCACTGAATCTCTCTCTAGAGCTACAGAATAAGTACGCTGGGGCCCTAAATGAGTCTGAAAAGGGCACTGTCGTATCAGATTTCCCGGATCCCCACAAGTAAAACAAGACCTCGAAACAGTGATCTGCTGAGATGATCCCGATGAAGTACCACAACAACCCTAGCCAGAACCACGAGACACCTGTCCCCCCTCGGCCGCTGGCATAGAGGCATGAACCGGCCGCTAACGCCGAAAGGAAGTACTGCCTCTCTGAGAGCCCTTGCCTCCCAACGAGGCACCAGAATACTGACCACTAGATCGAGCCCTCTTGGAGTCTCCAAAATCCTCTCGAACCATCAACTCTGCCTCTCTTGCAATACTCACGATGGACTGGAAGGAAGCACCCTCACGGGATGATCTGAACACATATGATTTGAGGGAGAAGTTCAAACCCCTCACAAACCTGCGAACCCTCTCCTCCTAATCAGGAATCGCAGACGCTGCATGACGAGACAGCTAACAGAAATACGCCTCATACTCGGTAACTGATATGCTGCCCTGAGTCAAGCTCTCAAATCTCAGCCTGCTCTCCTTACGCACACTCCAAGGCATGAAACGATCACGAAAAGCATTGGCGAAAGCATCCCATTCAATCGGAGGAGACCCTACCAGCAGGGGCTCTACCCAAGACCTCCACCACTCCCTAGCTAGCCCCCAGAGCTGAAGAGCAACAAAACGGGCACCCCTAGCATCTACCATCCTCACTGCCCAAAGCATCTCGCAGCACAGAGTCAGAAACTCATGAGCATCATCACTCTTACCACTCTAAAATTGGGGTGGTCTCATCTTCTGAAACCTCTCATAACACTTCTGGTCCTCTACCGTCAAAACCATAATTGAATCCTCCTGTGCACAAACAACCTGCACTGGAACTAAAGGCGGCTGACCCACCGGATCCTGAACAACTGGAACCTGATGTTGCTCTGGGGTATGTTCCCCTGCTCTGGTCTGTGAACCCTGAGGCGTGCCTGTAGCACCCTGAGTAAAACTCTCCATCACCCCCAACATCCTCAATAAGGTCTCCTGGAAGAACGGTGCTGAGAAACTTGGAGGAGCCTCACCCTGGCCAACCTCAGGCTGTGGCTTTGGAGAAGCCTCTCTACCACGGCCTCTAGCAGGTGCCGCTCCTCAGGCATGGCCTCTACCACGTGCTGCTCCACGAGCACAGCCACCACCTCGGGCTCAACCCCGACCTCTGATTGGGGCCTCAACTGCTGCCTCGGGGATGACCTCCCCTCCATCGCTCAAAACTGAAGCTCTGGTCCTCGGTATCTGCAAAAATAACACGTAACACTCTGCACCAGTGATAAAACCACACACGATAAGAGAAAATGAAATGAAAGAAATTTCCTAATAGTCTTCATAGCCTCTCGAAGATAAGTACAAACATCTCCGTATCGATCCTCGAGACTCTACTTAGACTTGGCTTGTACACGTGAGACCTATGAAAACTTGGACTCTGATACCATTTGTCACGACCCAAAATCGGGTGTGATGGCACTTATCCTATCCCACCAGGACAAGTCAGCCTAAAATACAACAAGCGGAAGAAAGTAACAGAAATACGAAAGAAATAACTGAAAGGCGGAAGACTTCATCTATTAAACAAAACTCAAGACTGGTTGTCACATGTACAAGCCTCTATTACAGAATTCGAAACAAAACTTCAAGTCTCAATGTATGTGACTCAAATAGAACAAACATAAATAAAAGGGCGAGAGAGGGATCAGCACCTACCTCTCAAATATCCTCAACGAGCCACAGAGAAAGGGAGAGAAGATAGATCACGATCCTAGCTCGGGTCCTACACAAGTGTAGAAGCAAGGGTGAGTACCAAACAACATGGTACTCAGTAAATCGACAAAATAAAACGAAGCAAAGCTAAAAGAATCACGAAACCCCAACTTCCAACTGAACCTCCAATAACTACAACCTGCACAGAAATTCAGCCCAACCTAACAGATTCTCAAGTCACAGATCAAATGATACAAATCAACAATAGATCCTTAACAAAATAGTAACAGATCAAAATACGTTTCCACAATAGTTCAATAGCAGTCCACTAACAAATCAACAAGGAAGTTCAACTCAAATATCAACAAGTCATCTCAGAATCATAAGGCACAACATAGCACCACAATAGCAAGGATCAGACAATACAATGCAATCCAATGCCATATCATGAATGCATGTCTGACCTATGATACACACCCGCTGAATCTCATATCGGAACCCATGGGGGCCACACACGGACCATGTATCCGCCGAAAAAGACCTCGGCACCTCATATCGCTGGTAGAAACCTCGGCATCACACATCGCCGGCAGAAACCTCGGCATAGCACATCGTCGGCAGAAACCTCGGCATAACACATCGCCGGCAGAAACCTCAGCATAATCATCACAAGCCTCACATGGACAATAGCTCATCAGAGAGTCTCATCATAATGTCTCAGAACCAATGCACGCATGCCTATTCACACAAATAATGAGAGAAGGATAGTGTTCACAATCACAACGCAATTTATATCAAGTTAAATCACGTCACACTATCATTAATATATCAACAACAACAGTCAAGATCTCAATGTACTCAATATATCAATGATGTCAATTGCCTAGTCTCCATTTCTCTACCCCTTTCATCACAAGTAGGGTCAATAGATAAGCATAAGCCTCAAGTCTAGTCCCATAATCAACAATGAGCAAAAGACATGTTCAACACAAGTATAATCACATCGAGACTATCATGGCAACACATCAATCTTTACACAATATCAAGTTTATGGCCCAATCACACATTGGCCTTTCACATAGCACATAAGCCATTTTATTAACCCCGTTGGTTATTATTAGATTGATTCATGCAAGAACTCATCCAACACCTAAATCCCATTACTCCCCAACACAATCAAGTATGGAAATCGAGATTCTAGGAGATTTACAAGGTTTTAAGACTTCACTTGCTTTAATCGAATCGAACTCAATCACAATCTGGGCCTATCAAGACCAAGAATACGGAATTCAGAAGAAAAAGATGGAACAACCCCAAACTCCGATTTCGAAAACGGAACTAGAATTCAGAATTTCTTTCATAAAACTCATCCCCAATATCATAGGAACTCAATAGTGAAAACCATTTGGAAAACGGAGCTCAAATCTGCTCACAATCATCAATTTTTCTGAAATTCGGAGTTCAACCAAAAACCCCCAAAATCTCACTTAAAAATCCAAAATTCCAATTCAAAATCATGATATAAACATTAGGTAATCAAGGCCAAGGGTTAAAAGTACTTACCCACACTGATTCCCATAAATTTCCTCTTCAAAAATTGCCCAAGAGAGCTACAAAATGATGAAAATAGTGAAAATGGCCGAAATCCTTACTTTACACTGTCCCAGCCATTTTTTGTTCTCCGCGAATGCGGAGACCAATTCACAAACACTCCGCGAACTCAGGACCTGCTCTACGAACGCGGAGACCAACTCGCTACCAGGGACAATTAACCCTCCGCGAACGCGGAGACCAACGCTCAGCAACCTCCGCGAACACGGACCCTATTCCGCGAACGCAGAGACCAATAACCTTACCCTCCGCGAACGCGGAGGCTTAAATAGCTGGCACCAGATAGCAGCAAAATCAGCCAACTCTCAAATCTCCGAATGGCCCCTCGGGATTCGTTCGGAACCCCGTGCACACAAACAAGATATGTAACCCCACTAAACTCGATATTCCAGACTCAATGGGACCATTGGATTTGAAATTCGAGGTCTCCTAGACTCGAAACCCGATGAAGCACCACAAAACTAACCCATGCCTCAACAACTCAAAATAAGCTCGGAACCCTCTAAAAATCAACCAAGGCCACTCCTAGGCCTAAAATCATCTCCCGAATCCAACGGAGTTGTCGGAATTGACATCCGAGCAATGGATCTCCGAATGTTGACTAAAGTCAACCGTATGATCAAATTTCCACAATTTTCCAACTTAGGACCTCAAATCCTCAAAACAGTCCCAAATCTGACCCCGTCAACTCTCCTAGGCCAAAATCCACGTTCTGGAACTGATGGAATCGACAGAATTCACATCCGAGTCCCGAAACTCCAAATGAGCTATAAAACCACAAGTTGGCAACTTAAGCCTTCAAAATTCAAAACTTCACAAAACTTCATTTTAACTCACACTTTCACAAAACCAACTTCGGAAATATTTCAAACATGACTCGGGGCAACTCTCAGGAGGGGCAAAATGGTCATTTTATAAAATTACAAAAATTGACCTTCAGGGTCATTACAAAAAAATTCCAAAGCAAATAAAATCAATTGCCATTTTTAACTGAAGTACTACTATTGTTGATAATTTGTACACTTTCAAGCCTCCCTCTTTCTCTCGATCTTATAATCAACAAATTTTCAAGTATGTGAGTTCGTAATAAATAAATAAAACGTGTTTTGTTCATTAAAGATTTAAAATTTTACAATTTTTCTATTTATTTATTCTCCTTCTTTTGCATGCATAAATTGAT
Source organism: Solanum appendiculatum (assembly GCA_018342035.1). Lineage (NCBI taxonomy): Eukaryota > Viridiplantae > Streptophyta > Magnoliopsida > Solanales > Solanaceae > Solanum > Solanum appendiculatum. The sequence continues at coordinate 745,478 of JAGDQO010000806.1, read as the reverse complement.
CGAAAAAAATGACAGAGAAGATGTGTTGATATCATTTCAAATGGTTCAATTCTCTCAGGTCCTCTCTTTAATCAGCAACTAATCATATGTGGAATAACTCTTCATTTTTTTACTTAGACTTGCCAGGTGGTGCTGCTCTTGAGGTGTTCTTTCTTCTTCTTATTTATTTGTCGAAAAAATTTTACAAAATTTCAAGTCCTTTTTTGAAATATATTTAAAACTATTTTCTTAATTATTTATTTTATGACTCAACATACATGAATGTATGTGTAGAGAAAATATTATACTTAAAATAACATAAAAACACTATAAGTTAAAATAATTAATAAAATATAAAATATTTAAAAGGTATAACATATTTACGATGATTGCATACAGAATAGAGTGATCAAAGAAATCCACCCAAAAATATGGCAACATTGAAGAGGTTTCTATCATTAATTAGACTTTTTAAACTCAAATTTTGAAATGAATGAAATTCTAATAATTAGTATTTTCTCCTTTAATAGGCTCGTATGTATCATAAATTCAGATAAATCTGTCAATTATAAATTCAGAATATATAGTGAATGGGCAACAAAAATATTGAAAAGAAAATTTTCAAAAGGTTATAAATCATATCACCACATTGATCAACTCGAGTATCCCCAATCCTTCGGTTAGTACGCTCTAGACTTTCAAGTATCTCTTTTTCTCTCAAGTTTTATAATCAGGCAATCTACAATCAGGTAAGCTCTTAATTACCTATAGTGTTCTATTCTTTTTTGAGTTTTTGCAACTTTCACTTTTTTTTTATCTCCTTCTAGTGTATGCATGAAGGCATCCGAGAAAAGAAATTTCTTGCTTTTCATCTTCCCCTAATTTTTCTCTTCTGCAAAAAATGAGAGATGAGTGTATGAGTTACACGGAATGGAAGAGAATAAGTGTTTGTCTCATTTTCCAATCTCTTCCGATTCTCTGTAACTCTTACACTCATCACTCATTTTCTGCCTAATGAAAAACAATTTGGGGAAACTGGAAAACAAAATGTTCCTTTTTTCGAATCCCTTCATGCATGCTAGAAAAAGAAGAGAAATTGCAAAAACTCAATTCTTTGAAGAATAGAATACTTTGAGTAATTAAAGACGTATCTATTGTTGATTGCCTGATTACAAAACCTGAAAGAAACAGAGATACTTGAAAGTCTTGAGCATATTAACAACAGGATTGTGGGTACTCGAGTTGATCATATAACGATAGGTTTTATAACTTCTTGAGATTTTTCTTTTTGATACTTTTGTTGACCATTCACTATTCTGAATTTACAGGAGGACTTAGTTAATTTATGTCACATCGAGCCTATTAAATGAGTAAATAATAGTTATAAGAATTTATTCATTTTCAAAATTTGAGTTCAAAAAGACTAATTAATGATAGACTCCTTGATTTCGCCATATTTTTGGGTGAATTTTCTTTGATCACTCTATCATGCATGAAATCATCACAACTTGTTATATCTTTTTTTACGTTATACTTTAAAATATTTTAAATTATTATTTTAATCTATAGTGCTTTTATATCATCTTTAAGTATATTATTTTCTCTACATGTGTGTTGTACATGTATATCAGGTCGTATAATACACAATTTAGAAAACCACTTTAAAAATTATCAAAGAGGATTAGAAATTTTTAAAAATTTCTTCCACGAGGAAAATTACTTGACATGACTTGTGCACACCCAAAATTGAATGGTATAAATACCAGTTGCGATCAAATTAAAAGACACATTGATATATTACGGCAAAAAATACTTTACCAATTAGGTCATGTCACGACCCGATTTCTCAAGTCCTGATAGCGCCTACTACAACCCGCCAGTAGGCAAGCCAGCCCAAATCGCGAAACCAACTAGTAATGAGATTAAGAGCAGAAACCAACCCTAACCAAGAGAAAGCATAAATAACATAATAAACAGAAGAAAAGCGAAAGCAAGCCAAACACTATATACAATAAAAGATTCCTCCCAGAACCTGGAAGTCACAAGTACAGAGCTACTACAAAATGAGTACAAGTCCCAAAAGTGGACCACAGAAACAAGATTGCCTCAAAAAGCAAAAAAGCAAGTCAACATATATATAGAAGGATACGGGTAACCCCAAGACGTTGTGTGCTCACCCTCACCTCCGAATACGACTGCAGCAAGCTCGATATCAACGCTGATAGCTGGTGCTAGAACCTACATCACGAAAATAGATACAGAGTGTAGCATGAGTACCAAAACAACAGATACCCAAAAGGCTTCATAGGCCGACTAAGCAGGAAAGGTAAAACCAATCAGAAAGGATAGAATCTAGACTAGAGAAGAAGCCCAAGCGGGTATACAGAAACACAAGAGCGCACCGAAAGAAATAAAAGAACCACTAAACTAAACCTAACTGGACCCCCATAAGCCCAGAAGGTACACTCGCGCTCAAGTAAAATAAAACCCAACGGACCCCTATAAGCCCGACAGGTACACGGAATAGCTAAACCTACAAGAACGAAGGGTAACCCAGAACAACTCAAAACCAAACAACTCTAACCCGGTCAACAAGTCTGACTTCCAAATCGGGCCGCCTAGCTAGCCAGCAACTCCTAGGGGCATCAGCAACCCAGCTAGTAAGAGTGCCCGGGGGCATAACAACTACACCAAAGGCCCAAATATACAATCTGCCTAGCTAGCTAGCTACTCCCGAGGGCATCGGCCTAGCCAGTAGAGTACGCAGGGGCATAACAACTAAAATATCAATCCGCCTAGCCAGCTAGCCACTCCCGGAGGCACCGGCCTAGCCAGTAGAGTGCGCGGGGGCATATCAACTCCAAAGAGGATCTTAAGTCCAAGTCATCGTGCATCGACGTCCACTCCCAATCAATACCACCACAAACACCAAGACAGATACACTCCAACCCCAGAAAACACACCCTATCCGGTAACGCGTCAGAACCACAGAAATGGGGAGAAAAAATAAAAAGGCTAACAAGCAGCACAACAGCCTATGCTAAGGCTCATACTATAAGACCCAAGTCTACTAATCCAGTCTACAAGGACCTAGTCCATCCGAAACGACGTCAAAGATGTAACACCCCAAGTTTTCTAAGAAAGGAAAGTGTGAAATTTAACTGAAACCAGTAACCTATGATGGCTACCTACGGACTGTAGGTGGGACAACGGGCCGTAGGTACGGAACCGTCGTTGGCTCTGTGTACTTCAGGATTTCAAAGTTTCTGAATCTAGACCTACGGAGCAGCAGGACGGGTCGTAGTTTGATTGACGGTCCATAGATATGTCTCGTAGGTCTCCCCCAGACTTAGTCTCAATTTTTAATCCTAAGTGCTGACCTACGGCTTACATGTAAGGTTCATCGATGGACCCACAAGCCGTACATTGAAGTCATCGTTGCAGGGCCCAAAATGGAAATCTCTGAATCTAATGACAGAGGGATAGTACGCTCCGTTGTTTGACTTACGGACCGTAGGTCCCCACCGTCGATCGCCCCCAACAGTTATTATTTAAGAGCTTTTTGGTCTTTTCCCTAATTGATTACCTATTAATCTAAGTCGGTTATACCCTTAACCCAGACCCTATAAATAGTTCCTAAGCCTAATTTTACTCATTCTAAATCATTCCTAAATTCTTCTCTCTCAAATATTTCTCTCTCTAAGAAAGAGTTCTCTCAAGCTTCAAGGAAGAAGAAGACTAAGTTCCTCCATTGAAGACCATCAATTTTCATCAATTTCTTCTGGATTCTATTGAGTATGATAATATTCACCATTTCGAGCCCTTTCCTCCAATGGGTCCTCACTTTCTTCAAGGTTTTCAAGGTTCAATCTCCTCAAATTGAATTAGGGTTTTGATCAATTCTCATGGGTTCTTCAATTATGATTTCAATTGTTGATTTTATGATTCCTATTGTTAAGGAGATGGATGTCTCCCGCTTGATGATTCATGCACAACAAATAGAAAAAGAAAAGCTTAAGGAGAAAACTAGGGATTCAAAAAGGGCAAGAAGGGATGATAGTGAATCTTCCCATTCAAGGTCCGGTGAAGCAAATCGTACTCAAGGTAATGGTTCTAGTGAGCAAATGTGGCCCGAGGTGCAGGGAATGTGGAAGAAGGCATATGGGTGAGTGTTTAGCTGATTCAAACGCATGTTTCGGTTGTGGAAAGAGTGGTCACAAGATGAGGGATTGTCCATCTCTCATGGCTAAGGGAAGAGAGAGCAAGCAAGTTCCATCTAGTGGTAGCCAGCAACAAGGTAGGGCATATGCACTTCGGGACCGACAAGATCATGAGGATTCCCAGATGCGGAGATTGGTAAGTTATGGTCTTTTAGTTTGTGGTTATGCATTGATTAATGTTGGGTGTTTGGTTGTCTATGATAAGACTCCATGTGTGGTCAGTGTGTTTAAGGTCGACTTTGAAATCCTGGTGAAGACTTCTTAGGTATTTACTTATAGCAATGGTTCAGTGGTTGTTAAGGTTTTGGTACTACGTTGGATTAAGGGAGATAGATTCGGAAGGATTAGAGGGGTTTGCTCCCAAGGGGGAGATAGTGTATTTCTTGATTGGTAAGTGTGGGGACTAATTAAGTTGACGGAAGGAGTACCTTGTTATGGTTGTTTTATGAGAGGTCAGAGGTGATGTGATGTCTCAGTATCCTTATCTTTTTCCTTCCACCTTCAGTAAAGCCCCTCATTGTTCACTCTTAAGGATTCTAGTGTCTTAATCATTCCCATGTTTCCTTATGCATTCATGCTCATGAAAGTTTGATTTTTTTCTTCTTTTCAAGGATATGATTTAGCTTGATAGATTTCTTGATTATGTATGTTCATAAAGAGTCTAAATGTTGTGAAAATGAGCTAACTTGATTGACTCATCTATGATTATGTGTATTGAGCATGAGTTGCATAAAGCCTTCATGAAATGATGTGTTGAATATGCTTTAGCTAGGAGTTGATGTTTCCTTCTCGGATATGTGCATTTATGTGATTGCATTCTAAGTTGGGTTGATAGTCCGTGCCTTCTACCCTCCTCATGATGTCTTGATTCTCATTCGAGGACGAATGTTCCCAAGGGGAAGATAATGTAACACCCCAAGTTTTCTAAGAAAGGAAAGTGTGGAATTTAACTGAAACCAGTAACCTACGATAGCTACCTACAGACCGTAGGTGGGACAACGAGCCATAGGTAGGGAACCGTCGTTGGCACTGTGTACTTCAGGATTTCCAAGTTTCTGAATCTAGACCTACAGAGCAGCAGGATGGGTCGTAGTTCGATTGACGGTTCGTAGATATGTCTCCTAGGTCTCTCCAGACTTAGTCTCAATTTTGAATCCTAAGTGCTGACCAACGGCTTCCATGTACGGTCCGTCGATGGACCCATGAGCCGTACATTGGAGTCGTCAATGCAGGGCCAAAAATGGAACTCTCTTAATCTAACGATGGAGGGACAGTACGGTCCGTCGTTTGACTTACGGACCATAGGTCCCCACCGTCGATCGCCCCCAACAGTTATTATTTAAGGGCGTTTTGGTCTTATTCCTAATTGATTACCTATTAAACTAAGTCGGTTATACCCTTAAGCCAGACAATATAAATAGTTCATAAGCCTAATTTTACTCATTCTAAATCATTCCTAAATTCTTCTCTCTCAAATATTTCTCTATCTAAGAAAGAGTTCTCTCAAGCTTCAAGGAAGAAGAAGACTAAGTTCCTCCATTGAAGACCATCAATTTTCATCAATTTCTTCTGGATTCTATTGAGGTATGATAGTATTCACCATTTGGAGCCCTTTCCTCTAATGGGTCCTCACTCTCTTCAAGGTTTTCAAGGTTCAATCTCCTCAAATTGAATTAGGGTTTTGATCAATTCTCATGGGTTCTTCAATTATGATTTCAATTGTTGATTTTATGATTCCTAGTGCACGATCTAGCGTGATAAAGTAATTTAGTACACGAATTAGCGTGAATTATCTGATTTGATGTAAAGATTGCGTGAACCCCCATGAACCCATGCTATTTCTCCCTAATTTCCTAATCTATGCTTTGATTGTTGGGTTGAGCTATGAATTGAGTAATTTTATGAAATATCTATGAATCTATGCATGAATTATAAATTGAATTAGGATGACTTTATGAAATTAGATATATTCAAGTCAAAAGCATGATTTTCCTTTATTATGTGAGTTCCTTCAAATATGGTCAGATTGCCTTGTTTATGGTCTTTTAAGCATGAGTTTACATTGAATTGCATGATTTGAGCTGAACGAGCATGTACCCATATGAACTATATGATCTATGAATTTTGAGCATGAGGAACTATGTAAAGATGAAGTTTATGAACTTGTGCATGTCTCATATAAATTTAATGATGAATTAAGGGAGCTTTGAGAGTAAAATACCAAAGTCATAATATGATGATGTTGTGTTGAGTTGTGAAAGGTTTTCTTACGTAATGCTCACACTAAGTATTAAAAGGACAAGAGGCGATTACTCATATTCTTAAGGAGCTATTCTAATGACGCAAGCTTGGACTAGTCCATGGAAGATGGAACGTCTATAAACATGATTTTAACTTGGATTGGTAACCTTAGTTGTACTTTTCCATTGATAATGATATGAATATGATAAATAACTATTTCGTGGGACTCCAAAAGCAATCTCCTTATCCCATAAACTATGTTTCCACCCTAGGATGATTGTCTACATAGACATTAGCAAGTGGATCCACGTAAGCTAGAAGTTCATGGTCTTACCTTGGCAAGTAGGACACCTCTTTTCGGTGTGGGGTAGACACCGGATTCCATGTTAATAGCTCACATGGTCTTATATTTTGGTTAAGGCTTTTCCCAGAACTAATGAGCACAAGGGTGCTACGATGATTCTAAGTAAAGTACAGAAAGATGATTTAGCTTGCTTTGGCCATGGTTTATGTTTGATGCTTCTTATGCTTTATCATGTTTTAGCTTGGTCATTGCATGTCATGATTATGTTTCATTCCAGCATGTTTATGTGTTTTATGTGCATTGCTATCATACTTAATACTTAATTGTACTAACGCATACTCTTGCCTACATTAACTTCTTTGGCGTATGACTTGGCGATTCACCATCCACTCGTGGCTAGAGCTTAGTAGAAGATTTGATAGAAGACTAGGTGAGTCCTCATCCATCCGAGGACATAGCCTAGTTGTTCTTATTTTCATGTATTTCTTCCATTTCGGATTGTATTGGGTTACGTCCCAAACTTTACTTCTTTATGTTAGATTGGCTTTGAGACAATGAGATGTAAACTTCCGCTATTTCTTTTAAAGCTTTGATATGAAATCACTTTTGAACTCTTAATCTCTATTATCGTGTATGTGTGTTTTCTAAGTGGCTTGTATGAGGCCTCTCGGGGTCTTGTACGCCATGTCACGTCTAGGGGGTACCTTGGGTCGTGACAAAAGACATACCACAGTCACAAGGTGCATGGGTCTAAGGAAACACTAGTCTTTCCTAGACTAAGGCGACAACATGCTCCAAAAATCAACAATCAACCGGATAAACACAAGGCATGCAAAAACACACAAGCAGCCCCCTATCGGCATGATACTACCCTCGAAACAGCGGAAAAATCACCCTAAATCATGGTTAATGTGAAGAAGAGAAAAAATACTAGGTACCCGCCCCCAATTCATACCAATCATCATGAATTAACCCATTCATGCTCAATCTAAAAGGAAAGGAAGTTGTAACCTACCTGAAGGCCGACCGCGTGCGCTCTTAATCACTCTGCCGAAGCTTTTCCTTTTCGAATGGCTTTGAAATGCTACCACGCTATCAAAAATAGAATCACAGCATCAGCACGGTCGTTTAGACATCAAAATCATCAAAATCGGAGACAAATCAATTTTGGAGCCAAAATCAGGAAATGTGGGACCCGCTAAAAAAATTTGGAATTGACTTTGTGAAGAGGTCCAAAACACTCCCCCGAACTTGTGTTCCGTTTTCGGAGCTTGAAACAGCCACATGCAACAATTCAAGAAAATCAATGTAAATCACAAGAAAACCCAACTATGGCAGCCCACAAACACGCAAATTTACCTCAAACAAGGACTCCCCGACACTATCCGATCAACCACCCTCGTAGCCACGATAATTCCGAATAATTGGGACTTCGAATCGCCAAATTCCGATTAAAAATGAGGGAAATATTGAATTTCAAACTTCGAACAATATGCTTATCGCGTCTAATTTTTAACTAAAACACCAGAAGCATTATACCTCCACGAATGCGGAGATGGAAGTTCTAGACCTACGCGAACGCGGAGCCTTTCCCGCGAACGCAGAGAAGAGGAACTCAGGCCTCCGCGAACGCGGATACCCTTTCGCAAACGCGGAGGGGAAACTCCCAGACCTCCGCGAACACGGAACCAAGACCACGAACGCGAAGAAGGAATAGGAGTGCAACATCAGCTGCTGCACCAGCTGAGTTTTGGCCCCTGCCAAAACTCCGACGGGGTGCTCAAGATTCGTTCGGAACCCCGTGCACGCAAACGAGATATGCTACCCCATCGAATTTGACATTCCGAACTCAATGGCGCAGTCAAAATTTCTATACAAGGTCATTTCGATAAAATGTGGATCCCACACCCCAAATGCCATTTTTGCCAATTTCCACAAAGGGCCTCGAAATTAGACCGAAAGCCCCGGAAAGCGCACGAAGGATCATTCTAGACCAAACTCGGCATTCTAGAACTAACCGCGCTGACGGAATCTTCATCCAAGCGTGTTTTCCAAGAATGTTGACCAAAGTCAAACTTATGCCCAATTTCAAAGGCTAAAGCGCCAAATGGCCCCAAAGTCACACTGAAAGCCTTGGGACTCATGTCAACCATGCTACTAGACTAATTTGGCCATTTCGGAGTTGATGGAACCATCCGAATTCCCTTCTAAGGTCGTTTACCTGAGGTTATGACCGAAATCAACTTCTCAAGTTTCAAATGCTCCAAAACAGGAAAACGGGCATAAAACCCAAACGAACGACTAGGCGACCGAACAATCAGTGTCTACAAGTCATAAATGACTTGGGGTCGCTACAGGAACGCTCTAAACGACGGAAAGAAGGCATTAACTCGAAAATGACCAAGAGGATCATTACAGGTCACTTGTTACGTAGTTATAATTACAAGTAAACTTCTTAGTAACATATAGAACATTACAAAATCTGATAAAATCTCATAGGAGTACTATTTTTCTTTCAAAGTTTTTGCAAGGCCAATATTAACTCAATCATTATTATCACTCAATATTAGGAGTACTATTTTTTTTCTCAGAATTGGAACTCTAATGTTTCCCAAAGTAGACAAAAGTTTTCTATAAATATGGGGTCCTTTTTTTATTTTTATAAAGGAAGTTAAAAGAGTGTTTTCTCCGAACTCTAATGTTTCTCAAAGTTTACAATAAATATTTGTATTGAAAACATTAATTACCATAAAATACACTTGACATTTTCAGTAATGTTAACAATGTACTACATTCACTTAGGGGTGGCTCAATATGATTTGTGGCCTAAAGCAAATTTTAAAATGAGACCTTAATTTTTTTCCTCAAGAAAAAAAATGATTTAAACATTAAATTTGTTTAAATTTTATTTTTATAGCTTTTGAGATGCAAAATTATGAATAAAGTTGCTTTATGATCGATTTTACCAATTTTAATTTTAAGAATATTTTTTCAAGACAATTGTTATACAAACTCTATAAGCAATATATGCATTTGGAAAATGAAAAAATCTTCGTATCTAATTGAAATATTTCTTACATTTCTACTCCCTATGTACCTCATGTCCATTAAGCAAAATATAAAATATAGGGTATAGTTTACTAAGTTATTTCTATTTATTCATAAAATATTTTGTTTCATCTTAAAAATTAAGTGCTTCGATTTTCGTTCAATGTAAACTCTCATACACTATACGATTATGCATATATAACTATAAAATATGTGTAATAATTAAGTAGTCAGAAAAAAATAAAAATGCTGACACATGGACCGAATATATTCAAATTAAATACCACTCTATATATCGTAAGTTCATTGATGAATGAGAGATTATCGCCAATAATAATATTTTAGAGTCCCAAATATGTTAATTATAATTATTTTTAATTATAAAATAATTAAAATTTTATATTTTTTCGAATTCAATCACCGGCGTTAATAATTGAGCCAATTTGTTCCATTGTTGAGACCAAATGTGCACATTTGTGCCACTTACCACTTCTGGAGGTCAGTTTTTTGTATCGATTCTACACCTTTTTTTAGTAGTTTGAGAAACAAATTGATAGATGTATCTAAAATCGAGACGCAATGTATCGTGATGTTGAGGGATGTATTCAAAATTGGAGCGCGATGTATCGGAACGTTTTGGGATATATCCGGATTCCTCCAAATTTAAGGAATTTTTATAATTTTGAAAAGAGTAGAAATAAGATGTAATTAGCTCTTAACACTATGAGATTTGTGTAAAATTCCCTTTATATCAATAAATGAGGAATGCAATTGTTGAAAATAATTATTGGGCCGAGTCCATTCATAAGAGATGCTAATTAGCCTTTTAGCCCATTAATGTGTCCTCCTTTTTAACCCTAACCCTTATAAATAAATACTCCATTATGATTGTAGGTACATAGAGGATTTTTCCTCATCAGTTGACGGCTAGGCTTTACAGGAGAGAACATAGCATGCATCTCCATAAATGATATCTAGACTATGAAAACAAGGGAATTCATATCTATCTTGTGAGAATTCCTAACGAATGGTGTCAAGAGTCATGGTTGTTGTAGATCTACTTTCTCTATGAAAAAACCTGTAAGTCTCCTAACTAGTATTTATTGATTTAATTGCTATAGAAATTTAAAAAAACCTTGAAACGAAATGAAACATGTACTCTACTTGAATCATCGTGAAGATTGGCTTTTCATTTGCTTGAGTAATGAATTTCATTTGTTATAAACTAGATATTAACCTTGGGTTTAACTTTGTCATTAACATACCTCGGGGAAGAGGAGTGTTAGAACAATGTTAAAGTTGTCTTTGCGTGACTTTAGGTCAGGATTTTGAAATATCAATCTTCCGATGAACTCAACATAACTGTTGTGATATAATGAGCCCGAACTATTTCTTTTCATAAATACATGTGTCTGCCTTTATTGATTGAATTTGTTTTGTTCATTAAATTCAAGTTGAGAAGGGAATATCTCAGTAGCTAAGATGAGATATAAATACGAGAGAGAAACTTTGAATTCAATCCATTTTTGCTCTTACAATGAAGGACAATGATTATGTGATGGTGACTTCGATTATTTCGAAATCGAATTTTGTCATTCAATTTTTTCTCTTTTATTCACTTGTTCTTTTATACTTTGACCTAGCAAGTGTTAGTGCCTCAAGAATATGCTTATTTATTCCAATTGACATGGATTTGAAATCATTTTTAATTTATTTCCTTTATCTCTCATTTAGATTAGACTGTAACATCTATTGACATGTGTATGGTACAATCTCATTTTAAATGTTGGAAGTGCTCACATCACTCACACACATACACATTCTTTGCTCTAGTAGTAGAATTGATTTTATTATGTTCACGTATCACCATATTGATCAACTCCAGTATCCCCAATCCTTCTGTTAATACTCTCTAGATTTTCCAGTATCTCTTTTTCTCTTAAGTTTTATAATTAGCAATCTACAATCAGGTAAGTTCTTAGTTACCTAAAGTGTTCTATTCTTCAAAGATTTGAGTTTTTGCAACTTTCTCTTCTTTTTTATTCTCCTTCTAGTGTATGCATGAAGGCATCCGAGAAAAGAAACTTCTTGTTTTTCATCTTCCCCCAATTTTTTTCACTTTTGCAAAATATGAGAGATGAGTGTATAAGTTACAGGGAATGGAAGAGAATAAATGTTGGTCTCATTTTCCAATCTCTTTCGATTCTCTGTAACTCTTACACTCATCACTCATTTTCTGCCAAAGGAAAAAAATTTGGGGAAACTGAAAAACAAAATGTTCCTTTTTTTTTAATTCCTTCATGCATGGTAGAAAGAAAAAGAAAAAAAAAGAAGAAAATTTACAAAAACTCAATTCTTTGAAAAATAGAATTCTTTGAGTAATTAAAAACTTACCTATTGTTGATTGTCTTATTACAAAACTTGAAAGAAATAGAGATACTTGAAAGTCTTGAGAGTATTAATAGCAAGATTGAGGGAACTCGAGTTTGATCGATATAGCGATAGATTTTATAACTCTTTGAGATTTTTCTTTTTCATACTTTTATTGACCATTCATTATTCTTAATTTACAGGCGAACTTACTAAATTTATGTCACATACAAGCCTATTAAATGAAAAAATACTAATTATAAGAACTTATTCATTTTCAAAATTTGAGTTCAAAAAGAATAATTAATAATAGACTCCTTAATTTCGCCACATTTTTGGTGAATTTTCTTTGATCACTCTGCCGTGCATGGAATCATTGCAACTTGTCATATCTTTTTTTACATTATACTTTAAAATATTTTAAATTATTAATTATTTTAATCTATAATGTTTTTTATGTCAACTTTAAGTATATTATGTAATGACCTTGAAGGTCATTTTTTGTAATTTTATAAAATGACCGTTTTACCCCTCTCGAGATTGTCCCGAGTCATGTTAGGCTGATATCCACAGTTAGTTTTGTGAAAATTCTCGTTAAGTTATCGTTTTTGGAAAGTTTTAAATTTGAAAGACTTAAGTTGTCAAAATGTAGTTTTTGGGGTCATTCATAGTTTCAGGTCTCCGATGGGGATTCTGTCTATTCCATCAGCTCCGAAATGTGAAATTTGGTCTAGGAGAGTTGACAGAATCAGATTTGGGGCTGTATCCTGGATTTGAGATCTTGAGTTGGAAAATTGTGAAATTTTAATCATAGAGTTGACTTTGGTCAACATTTCGGAGATCGGATGGTCGAAATTTGATTCCGACAACTCCGTTGGATTCGGGAGATGATTTTAGGCTTAGGGGTGGTCTTGGTTGAATTTTTAGAGGTCCAGACCTAGATTTGAGTTGTTGAGGCTTAAGTTAGTTTTGTTGTGCTTTATCATGTTCCGGGTCAACGAGACCTCGAATTCAAATTCTGACGGTTTCCATTGAGTCTGAAACGTCGAATTTAGTAGGGTTGCATATCTGGTTTGTGTGCATGGGGCTCCGGACGAATCCTGAGGGTCCTTTCAGAGATCTGTTGGATTGCTGATTTTTGTTGTATCTGGTGCCACTTGCCTTGGCCTCCGCATTCGCGGAGGGTAGTTGCTCGCGTTCGCGGAGTGTCGTGTGTTGAACCTCCGCGTTCGCGGAGGGTTGGATGTTGAACCTCCGTGTCATGCCCCAAGCCTACACCCTGACGTGGCCGGCACTCGAGAACCATCTCTGGTCCCCAAGCGAACCCCTTGGCCTGGCTAACTACTTAGCGGAAGATTTACTCAAACGATAACAAGGCAAATTAAATTTAAAACATTCTAACTCCAACAAATAGTTAGCTCAAACTGTCTGAAAGTACTTAAGTTCAATAATGATAATACTTTGCAAAACAGTCTCAAAACATCTTAACAAAAGGGAAAAATACTGAGAGACTCATTAGCTCTAACTATCTATGAAGCCTCTAAATACTAAGATAGATGTGGGGACAGGACCCTCGACAACTTAACAAAATAGGAAATATAAGTGTGAAGCCCTCTGGAAAGCAAGAGGGCTCACCAAAGCTAACTGGACTGCAAATGGTATCAACGAAACGCCTGTTGATGACCATGAACACATGTATCTGCATCATAAAAAGGTGCAGGTCGAACGACATCAGTACATTGAATGCACGAATATGTAAAATGGCTGAGTAAAACAATAACTGAACTGATAGGGCTAGGAGAATACTCACCTCAACTCAACTCAATTCAATGCAAGGCAATAATAAGAGATAACATATTTAAAGCTTTGTAAATAAAAGATGCTAACTAGAGGATGAATATAAAAATATAACAAATTTTGCTTTACTCTTATGTGGGAGATTCTCTAATCGACAACCATCACTATAAGCTAAGTGATGACACAACGTCTCGCCCACGCTGCCAGAACTATCCTATACCTTGTCGGGGTATAGAACAACCTCAACTAAGTGAATCCACTAAGCTCTACCCGAAGGCGTAAAGATATCATCTAAAAGTTATGAATCCTTTACCCATGTTGACATACATGGTTTATGAGGAATTCGAGTTGTCTGAACTCATCCCCATATCAGTGCTCAATACTACTCCCAATAATATATACTCATGCTCAAACGTATAAACACATACTCTTTCTCTGTTTTGAGGTAATTTCTCAAAAGATCCTCTTAAAAAGGAAAAGCTCTGACGTATCTCTGAACTCATAAATATTTGGAAATCAAGGTTTTCTCTCTTCTCAATATAGAAAGTGATGCATTTGGGATTTCTCAGTTCCCTTTACTCTTCTCAAAACTCTTCTTTAAAACTCTACTTTGAAACTGTTCTAAAACTCTTTTCAGAAATCAATTCAAGCAATTATATGGTTAAAATGATTCTCTTTTCAAATACTCAAAAATCAACTCAGAAAGTAGGGTTCATACAGAAATATAGAAATGAACAATATCACAACAATACTCAATGATATGGATACAATAACTCAAGAATTGAATTAAAATTCAACAATAGGCTTAACTCGCAATTACTCAAAATCAAGGAATAAAACTCTAGATTACTCTTTTCTGAAATTCTGATATACGTAGGGTGTGTGGACGCACTAGTCCAACACTATAAAAGTCTTACATACCTGGAAAGAACAAGGGTTCTAGGCGAAACTCAAAGAATCTTGAAGAATGTTTGGAAACCCTAATTGCTCTCCTCTAGGAACTTTGCTCTCAATCTTCTAAGTGTTAAAGAACGTAAAAGAATGTTTTAAAATTGTTTAGACTCTTAATTAGGTGTAAAAACATCGTGAGTTAGGCTTAGAAGGGGTGGGAAAAGACTGAACTACCCCTCTTTAAAAGCTGATAAAAACTGTCCACGAGACCATCTACGGTTCGTGGTTTGATCTACGAACCGTAGATCCCATCCGTGGAATTGATATTGAATTTTTCAGCTCAAAACTACACCATACGGGTCCAATCTATGACCCGTTGAAGTTCCTATGGACCGTAGATCCAATCCGTAGACTTAATACTAAGTTTCAAGCTCAAAAGTCAATTTACGGGTCCAATCTACAGCCCATTGAATTTCCTACGGCCCATAGAATGGATCGTAGAAAAGGGACCCCAAAATTGACTCTCTGAAAAAAAATTGACGACTTGACAGTACGGGTCTTAGTTCCATCTACGGCCTGTACATTGGACCCGTAGTTCACAGACTCAGAAAACACTGATATGATAGTCTCTGGTAAAATGGTCATAACGTTTTAATCCAAACTCGAAAAAAAGCAAACTTAGTGGCGTTGGAAAGAGGACTCACAGACCTTTAATTTGATAGGTGATGGGACACCTAATTCATTATGTGCTGTTAGATATGATTGTTTGAAGTTGACCTAAGTATAATCTTATGTCAAAACTTAGTCGAAAATGAAGTTTTCAACTCAACTTAGTGCTAGGGGATCCTTGTGACCTTAAGTCATATTCAAATCCCTTCAAACACAATAGAAATAATCTTTACAAATAAGAGCAATTTACGAATCACCCGATATGATTTCTATATGTAAATAAAGAATGGTTCAGGCCTTAGTTTAGAAATTTTTGGAATGTTACACTCCGCGTTCGTGGAGCTTTGAGCGCGTTCACGGAGGGTAGTGAGTCTGGTCTCCGCGTTCGCGGAGAACAAACGAGGCCTGAAACAGTGTAAATTCGAAAAATGTCCCATTTTCATCATTTTGAAGCTTGGGGAGGCGATTTGAAAGAGGGACTTTCGTGAAAACCTTGTGCGTAACTGATTTTAACTCTAAACCCTGATTACCCATTGATTCTATCAGGATTTCAATTTGAAAATTGGGTTTTAAAGTTGAATTTTGGGGGTTTTGCATGAATTTCGAATTTTTTATCAAATGGTGATTGTGGACTGGTTTGAATTTCGTTTTCAAAATGGTTTTCACTAATGGATTCCAAATAATTTGAGGATCATTTTCATGTGAGAATTTCCGAATTCAAACCTTGTTTTCCAAATTGGATTTTTGAGCCATTTGGACCCCTTTGCCTGAATTTCGTGTTTTTGGTGTTGTTGGTTCCGAAATTTAATTGTGATTCATAATTTGTATAGATTGTGTTGCTTTGAATTGCTTTCAGAAGGGAAAAGATCCGATTGTTGATTGATTGCGATTTCGGTTAAGGCAAGTGGACTTCTAAAACTTTGCGAATCTTGTAATATTCCATATTTCTCCATCTTGATTGTGTTGAGGAGTAATGGGATTGAGGTATGGGTTGAATTCTTGTATGAATCATCCTAATCTAATCGGGGGGTTCAATAAAAATGGCTATGTGTGCTAAAGTGTTAGGCCAAAATGTGATGGGTCGTGATCTTGATATTGATATGTAATTGATGAATTGTTATAATATTAGCCTCGATGTGATTGTGAAATTGATGAATATGTATTTTGCTCATTGTCGATTATGAATCTAGACTTGAAACTCTTGCTTAGTGATTAATCCTACTTGTGATGAAAGGAGTAGTGAATCGGAGACTAAGCAATGGATATTGTTGTAAATGATGTAATTGTTGATGTTGATATATTGTTGAAAGTGTGACGTGATTTGCATTGATATGGATTGCGTCGTGATTGTGAACACTATTGTTTTCTCATTATTTATGTGAACATGCTTATGTGCATTGGTTCTGAGACACTATGATGTGATATTTTGATGATTATGCTGATGGGAAATGGTTCCAACAAGTGATGATTATGCCGATGGAAAATGGTTCCGGCGAGTGATGATTATGTCGATGGGAAATGGTTTCGGGGATTGATGATTATGCCGATGGGAAATGGTTCCGGCGGATACATGATCCATGTGTGGCCCCTATGGGTTCTGATCTGAGATTCAGCGAATGTGTATCGTAGGATAGACATGCATCACTCTACGTGACATTGCATTGCATTGCATTATTTCATTCTTGTCATTGTGGAGTTGTGTTTATGCCTTGAGCTCTAAGATTTGTATACATGATACTGATGTGAGTTATTTCGGTGATACTGTTGAGCTGTTGTTGATCTATGTGTTATTTGAATTGTGAATTGGAATCTATTAGGTTGGGCTGATTTTCTGTGCAGGTTGTAGTTATCGGAGGTTCGGTTGGAAGTAAGGGATTCGTGATTTTATTAGATTTGCCTTGTTTTATTAGTCGATTTACTGGGTACCGTGTTGTTTGGTACTCACCCTTGCTTCTTCACTTGTGTAGGTTTCGAGCACGGACCGTGACTTAGTTCTCGCTTCTTTTTCGAGCACGGACCGTGACTTAGTTCTCGCTTCTTCTTACTCCGAGGCTTTTGAGGAAAATGCTTCAATTCTCACAGGTTCTCTCTTTAATCAGCAACTAATTATATGTGGAAAAACTCTTCAATTTTTTTTATTAGACTTGTCATGTGGTGCTTTTCTTGAAGTATTCTTTCTTCTTATTATTTATTTGTTGAAGAAATTTTTAAAAATTTCAAGTCCTTTTTTGGATTCTCTTTAAAATTATTTTATGAATGATTTATTTTATGACTCAACATACATGTGCAATGTATGTGTAGAGAAAATATTATACTTAAAATAACATAAAAGCAGTATAAGTTAAAATAATTAATAAAAAATAATTAATTTAAAAGGTATAACATAATTACGATGATTGCATACAGAATAGAGTGATCAAAGAAAATTTGTAATGACCCTGAAGGTCAATTTTGGTGATTTTTGTTAAATGACCGTTTTACCCCTCCCGAGAGTTGCCCCGAGTCATGTTTGGCTGATATCCGATGTTGGTTTTGCAAAAATTCTTGCTTAGTTGTGGTTTTTGGAAAATTTGAATTCTAAATGCTTAAGTTGTCAAAATGTGATTTTTGAGGTCTTTTAGAGTTTTGGAACTCGGATGGAAGTTCTGTCGATTCCATCAGTTTCAAAATGTGAAAATTGGTCTAGGAGAGTTGACGGAATCAATTTTGGGGCTATATCGTGGATTTGAGGTCTTAAGTTGGAAAATTGTGAAATTTTGATCATAGGGTTGACTTTGGTCAACATTCGGAGATCGGATGCTCGGATGTGAATTCCGACGGTTCTATTGAGTCCGGAACGTCAAATTTCGTGGGGTTGCATATCTGGTTTGTGTGCACGGGGTTCCAAACGAATTCCGAAGGTCCATTCGGAGACTTGTGAAATTGCTAATATTTTTGTTGTACCTAGTACATGAGATTTTGGTCCTCACGTTCGCGGGGGATGTTCCGCGTTCGCGGAGAGTTGAGGACCTGGTCCTCCCGTTCGTGGAGGGTGTTCCGCGTTCGTAGAGGGTGTTCTGCGTTCGCGGAGTGTTGGGGAGTTGGTCCTCGCGTTCACAGGGGGTGTTCCGCGTTCGCGGAGAGTTGAGGACCTGGTCCTCGCGTTCGTGGGGGTGTTTCGTGTTCGCGGAGAGTTGAGGACCTGGTCCTCGCGTTCACGAAGGTCATTTTTTACCTCAACAATTTAAAGTCGGGAAATGTCCCATTTTCATCATTTTGAAGCTCTCTGGGCGGTTTTTGAAGAGGCATTTCTTGTGAATTAATGTGGGTAAGTGATTTTAACCCTTGGCTTTGATTACCCATTGATTTAAACATGATTTTGATTGGAAAATTGAAGTTTTTGAAATGGAAATTGGGGGTTTTGATTGAACTCCAAGTTTGTGATAAAATTGAGGATTGTGGGCGGTTTTGAGATTCTTTTCCAAATTGATTTTCACCATTGAGTCCCTATTTCGTTGAGGATCACTTTCATGAAAGAAATTTTGAATTCTAGTTCCGTTTTCAAAATCGGAGTTTGGGGTTGTTTTATCTTTTCTTTTCGAATTTCGTGTTTTTGGCATTATTAGTTCCAGATTGTGATTGTGGTTCATCTTTTGAGTAGATTGTGGTGCTTTGGATAGCTCTCGAAAAGGAAAAGCTCCGGTTGTGGATTGAGCGTGTTGTGATTAAGGCAAGTGGACCTTTAAAACTGTGTGAACATCGTTAAATTCAAAATTTCTTCCTTGTATGAGTTGGGAAGTAATGGGATTGAGGAATGGGATGAAATCTTGTATGAAATCAATCTAATTTAATCGATGGGGTAGTAAAAAGGCTTATGTGCTAATGTTGTGAACCATGTGGAATTTTATTAATCATGTGTGTTGGGTTGTAATTGGTAAAGTGCTATGAAGGCCTTGATGAAATCGTGATATTGATGAATATGTCTTTTGCCTATTTTGAACTATGGGATTAGACTTGAATATCTTGCTTAGCAATTGATCCTACTTGTGATGAAAGGAGTAATGAATCGGAGACTAGGAAATTGATCTTGTTGTAAATGATGTAATTGATGATGTTGATATATTGTTGATAGTGTGACGTGATTTGCATTGATATAAATTGCGTCGTGACTGTGAACACTATCATTCTCTCATTATTTCTGTGAACATGCTTGTGCATTGGTTCTGAGACACTTTGATGAGTTATGCTGATGGGAAATGGTTTCGGCAGATATATGGTCCATGCGTGGCCCGTGATGATTTATGCCGATAGGAAATGGTTTCGACGAGTGATGATTATGTCGATGGAAAATGGTTTCGGCGGATACATGGTCCTTGTGTGGCTCCCATGGGTTCCGGTCTGAGATTCAGTGAATGTGTATCGTAGGACAGACATGCATCATGATACTTGGCATTGCATTGCATTTCATTGTCCTTTTCTTGACTTTGTGGAGTTGTGTTTATATCCCGTGACACTGTATTTGATGTACTTGATGCCTATGTGTTCTATTGTTGATATTTGTGGACTATTGTTGATCTATGTGCGATATAACTGTGTAGAATTAGTTGGGCTGATTTCTGTGCAGGTTGTAGTTGTGGAGGTTCGATTGGAAGGAAAGGGGTTCGTGAGTTTAGTTAGGTTGACCTTGTTTTATTGGTTAATTTGCTGGGTACCGTGGTTTTGGTACTCACCCTTGATTCTACATCTGTGTAGGTTGTGAGCTCGGACCGTAATTTTATCTCTCTCTCTCCCTTTTTCCTCTAAGGCTTCTGTGGATACTTGAGAGGTAGTTGTTCGTTGCCGGCGACCCTTCTAGATCTTTTTCTATACTTTGTTCTATTTGAGACATAAAGAATGTTGAGACTTGTATTTATTTCTTCAACTTCTGTATTAGCGGCTTGTACATGTGACAATCAGTCTTGGGTTGGTTTTGTTTAAGTTGATAGACTTCCGCTTGATTATTTTCTCTTCTTTATTTCTGTTATTTCTGCTTGCTGGGTTTTAGGCTGACTTGTCCTGGTGGGATAGGACAAGTGCCATCACACCCGGTTTTGGGTTGTTACATGCGTTCTTTGACTCTGTTTCCTTTCTTCATGTATCCTAGCTCTTTACTCTTATTTCCTGCTTTACCTTGTGTGAGATCCTATTTAGTTACTTGTGTTGTTCCTACCTTGTTTATATGTTATTTATACTTGCTTTATCTGTGGAGCTCAATCGGCCTATGCCTACCGAGTACCATTTGTTTGGTACCCATACTACACTTCTGCACCCTGCAGATCATAGTACGAGTTATCGCCGGTGATTGGTCTTGGTGCGGAGCAGCTTGCATTCAGAGATTAGGTGAGCTCCTTGCGTTCGGAGTTGCCGATTTCCATCTATTTTGGGCTAGGACTAGTCTTTACTTGCTTTTGAAGACTATTTGTATCTATTTTGTATTTGTAATAGTTTTGTACTCTTTTTTTGTTTAGATGCTCGATTACTGACTGATGTCAGGTCTTTGGGACGGTTGCTTGGATATATCTTTGTTGATTCCTCTTTCTTCTCTTTATATTCGTTTGTTACTTCATTGGTTCCTCTTCCGCTTGATAGCCCATTACTTCTGGTTTTGGGCTAGGGGTTAGGCTTATCTACTGGTGGGTTATAGTAGGTGTCATCATGACCTGAGAAATCGGATCGCGACAAATAGGCTCGTGTGTATCGTAAATTCAAATAAGTCTGTCAATTATAAATTCAGAATATATAGTGAATGGTCAACAAATATATCGAAAAGAAAATTTTCAAAAGTTTATAAAACACATCTCCACATTGATCAACTCGAGTATCCCCAATCCTTAGTTAGTATTCTCTAGACTTTCAAGTATCAGTGCCCCGGCTCTATCCTTTGATAATTAAGGCAAGTGCCTTAGGCCCCCAACAATTTTAGGGGGCCTCAAATTTTTACCAAGAATAAATTATGTATTAATTTTTTTATTATAAAAATTGATTATTTATGATAAAAAATATTTTTTTAAAAACATATATATTATTTTATTCTCTTTAACCTCATTATGTTTTAACTCTTATCTTTATTTAAAATTTGTCAACTTATTACTTATATTATGTTAACCATTCATATAATGATAGCATCAGTAAATTTTTTGTTTCTGTGTTGAATTAATAAAATCATATCTAAAATTAATAATTGAATTTTTTTTTGAAGAAATCATTTATAAAAAATATTAAGTAATAATTTGCATTTGTAAAGTGCAAGAAACTTTTTTAAAAAATAAATACAAAAGAAGTTTGTTTAGATTGTAGGTCTCCAATTGGAATTTTGCCTAAGGCCTCCAATAACGTTGAGCCGCCCCTGTCAAGTATCTCTTTTTCTCTCAAGTTTTACAATCAGGCAATTTACAATCAGGTAAGTTCTTAATTACCTAATGTGTTCTATTCTTGTTTGAGTTTTTGAAACTTTCTCTTCTCTTTTATTCTCCTTCTAGTGTATGCATGAAGGCATCCGAGAAAAGAAATTTCTTGTTTTTCATCTTCCCCTAATTTTTTTTCTCTTCAGTAAAAAATGAGAGATGAGTGTATGAGTTATCGGGAATGGAAGAGAATAAGTGTTTTTATAAAAGGAAATTAAAGAGTGTTTTCTCCGAACTCTAATGTTTCTCAAAGTTTGCAATAGATACTTGTATTGAAAAGATTAATTACCAAAAAATACACTTGACATTTTTAGTAATGTTAACCATGTACTACACTCACACAGGGGCAGCTCAATATGATTTGTGCCACAGAAGAAGTACTACATTCACACAGGGGCGGTTCAATATGATTTGTGGTGAAAAGTAAAATTTTAAAATGAGGCCATAATTTTTTTCTCAAGAAAAAAAATGTTTTTAACATTTATTTTGTTTAAATTTTATTTTTATAGCTTTTTGAGATGCAAATTTATGAATAAATTTGTTTATGATCGATTTTATCAATTTTAATTTTAAGAAATTTTTTTCAGCCGAGACAATTGTTATACAAACTCTATAAGCAATTAGCAATATATACATTTGGAAAATGATAAAATCTTCGTATCTAACTGAAATATTTCTTGCCTTTCTACTCCCTTTGTCCCTCACATCCATTAAGCAAAATAATAAATATAGGGTATAATTTACTAAGTTAATCCTATGTATTCCTAAAATATTTTGTTTCCATCTTAAAAATTAAATGCTTCTATTTTCGTTCAATGTAAACTCTCATACACTATACATTATGCATATATAACTATAAAATATGTGTAATAATTAAGTAGTCAGAAAAAAAAAATATGCTAACTCATTGACCAAATATATTCAAATTAAATACGAATCTATATATAGTAAGTTCATTGATGATTGAGAGAATATTACCGCCAATAATAATATTTTAGAGTCCCAATGTTAATTACTCTCTCCATCCAACAATAGTTATCCACTATACTAAAAATAGTTGTCCAACAATACTTGTCCAATTTAGAAAATCAAGAGATGATTACATTTTGTGTCTATTTTACCCTTGCTATTAAAGACCTATTTATCATCTAACACATTTCTCAAAGTATCAAATTTAATAAAGTCAAAGGATAATATAGTAATATTACCCCTATTATTTATTGTTTCTTAAGGAATGTGTCAAGTCAATAGTAGACAACTGTTGTTTCTTAAGTGTTTGCATAGACACTTAGTGGTTGGATTAAGAGTAGTTGATGAGTCAAGTTGGAAGAAGAAATAAATTTAGTTTAGGTATGATCAATACATTTTTAGCGGCAATTAATTAACAGTAATAGTTTAATTGTTGTTAAATATATATTTTTAGGGCCAATTAGCACTTTTTGTAAATATTCCTAAAGCATGTAGCGACATAATTGGATCCAATAATAATTAACTAATGCCGATAAATGTTTTAGCACTCTTTATTAATGTGTATATTTATTACCATTAAAAGCTATTTTTCATTGTAGTGAATATTATACATTACCACATCACATTACGGTTGCGCTATGACAAAAATAAGCTGTACAAAAGATTTAAGAGACAACTTATAAAGTTAGTGCATGGTAATTACAAAGGGGTCGTCAGTAACACTTTTTGGTTCTTTTGTGTTTCTTTGATTTATGTATCTCGTAAAAAATAGTTTTTCGTGGGGTATAAGTTTATATTTTCATATTATAATATTTTTAAAATTATGTTCGACAGTTCGGACATGACTTTAATTTCTAAAGAACTTATGTCTCACAAGAAATATTAAGTTCAATTATTAAAGGAGAAAAACAAAAGATCAACATATTTGAAAGACTTTTTCACAAAATTAAATATCAACCTATCTAAATAGTTCGTTTCCTAGAATGAAAATCTAGCTAGCCTCCATATGAATTACTCTATTCATGTGAGTTTTAAAGAAAGAGCTGACTTAGAATAAATTATTGTTTTTTTTAGAATTATCATTTATCTCTCTAATAAAACTCTCTAGGGTTACTGTCACGATCTAACAATAAAAATAACGTGGAAAAACTTAGTCATTCTAAAATAACCCCAAAACCTGATTGTCACGTGTAAAAGTCACTTAAACACAAGTTTCAATGTCTTTGTCTCTCGAGTAGAACAAAACATAAGTAAGGAAACAAGAGAGCTCATTGGGATGACAAGAAGTTACCTCTCAATGTATCCTTAGAAAGCCTCATATGCAAGATAGAAGAAGAGCAACCATACGGATCCCGGCTTGAAACCTACACAAGTGTAGAAGCAAGGAGTGAGTACCAACAACACTGTACTCAGCAAATAAACAAACTGTTTAGGCAATTTGTGTAGATTTCCCCAATTGCGAGTATTATCTTCTATTGGGGAAATTCCGCACTTGTTCTTTAAGCCCTACATGCTATATCGGTAAACTTTTTGCATTATTAAAGTTAGTAAAAATTTACAATTCATTAAAATCACAGACCTATATAGTAATTTCTTTAAAAATACAATCAACTGAAAAAAATCAAATTTACGACACCTAAAATAACATCATCAATTTTTTTTAAAAAAAATCATCTTTTCATAACTATATTTTCAACTATAAACCAATAAAGTATTTAAAACTAGCAAAATTTAACGCAAATCATCAGTTCCTAATGTAAGATATTTTTAATTTTAATGTTTTTTTAAAATTTAAATTATGATCATCACAAGGTGAAATATTTTTAGTTAACCGACCTGGTAATTATGTATCAATTCATGATGAAAAATTTTAATTTTCGAACAATTTATATTATTTTTTAAAAAAAAATGAACATTTATTTAAGAGATTCTGATAGTGGAGTAGACGCAATCTTTTTGGGGCATAGTTCTGATATTTTAATGATGCAAAATATAATTTTGTGATTTACCAATTAGATATAGTGACATTTTTGGTTTCGTAGTTATTAGTTAATTATGATTTTTGTCTTTGAGATATATGACGATATATTTAATATTGAATTAATCAGCATACTTGTTTCTGTTTATTTAGATAAGAAATATAAGTATTATATTTGGATTATTTGTAGAAGTATATCACTTTGAATATGTAGTAAACAATTCTGAATTTTATGTATTCATAAGTAAAAAATTCAGAAGTGCATGTATCAAGTGACCGGAGATTATGTAGGTGTTTGGCTATAGATTTAAAATATTTTTCACTTTATTTGAAATTTATGGAGTTAGAGTTGAAGATGGAGTTGTATTTGGTTATACTTCTTGCAAGAACACTTGAAATAATGTTCATGTTCAAATGTACTTTGCCGGAAAAAA
Organism: Solanum appendiculatum; assembly: GCA_018342035.1. Classification (NCBI taxonomy): domain Eukaryota; kingdom Viridiplantae; phylum Streptophyta; class Magnoliopsida; order Solanales; family Solanaceae; genus Solanum; species Solanum appendiculatum. The sequence goes on along the minus strand of JAGDQO010000806.1, from coordinate 720,156 downwards.
ACATGAAATATGATTGATTTATATCTCACAATTTTTAAGAAACTATCAATATCACCTAACTTGATTAATTTACCTGAAACAAATAATTAAATTTGCTCTAGAAATGTAATATCACATATTGGATAGTCACGTAATGTAATTGATTGAATCTCATATACAAGCTATTACATTTTTTTACCCTTTGTTCAATTTTTAAATAATATTACAAAGATTCATTAGTACCAAAAAATCAACAATATTATTAACTAGTTGTTATTTAAGACATTTTGATCAGCCGGTGATTGTGGCTGATATAAAAAACGGGGTTATTTTTATAAAAATCAAAACTTCTAATTAATGAGTAAAAATTTGAAAATAAAATTAATTTCAACAGTCAAAAGTGAGTTGGAAATAGATAGGGATGGCAATTGGGGTAGGGAGGGGCAGGGCAAAGGGTAAATGGGGTAGGGCAGGTCAACTGTTAAACGAGGTGGGGCGGGGCAGAGCGGGTCAAAGCTTTTATTTTTGAAATATTAAATGGGCAAGGCAGGTAATAGGGCAGATAAAAGTTTTGGTCCATTTATCATTTTTTTTTTCTTGCAATTTCAGTTGCAAAATCAATTAAACTTTGAAATTTGCAGAAAAAAAATTGTTCTCCAGTTGTAGTAATAATTTTGTGTTTCATATATTTAATAAACAATTGAGATAAACTACACAATGTGCATGCCTATAATTAAGCTGAACAAACTACACAATTGATAACAAAAAACTGAACACGAAAATTGAGTTAAATGGGGCAGGGCAAAGCGGGGCAAAATCTTAGAAGGGGAAGACTTAACCCGCCCTACTCCACCCCGCCCCGACCTGCTACCATCTCTAGTTGGAAATTATGTTATAAGTTATTTTCCAAATATAAAATATTAGGGGAAAAATTGTCCACGAAAAAATGAATAATTTGTATACCCAAATGGATCATAAATATATGTATTCATACAATATAAGGATTAAAAGTAGCATTTTATATTAATAAAATGAGGAATGGAATTGTTGAAAATAACTATTGGGCCGGGTCCACACATAAGAGATACTAATTAGCCCGTTAGCCCATTAGTTTGTTCTCCTTCTTAACCCTAACCCTTATAAATAAATACATCATAATGATAGTAAGAAAAGAGAGCATTTTCCACATTAGTTTACGGCTAGGGTTTACAAGAGAGAAACACTCTATACATCTCCCTAAAGGATATCTAGACTATGGAAACATGGAAATTCGTCCATCTTGTGAGGATTCCCAATGATCGATGTCAAGAGTCATGGTTGTTTGAGATCTACTTCCGCTGTGGCGAAACTCGTAAGTCTCCTAACTAGTATTTATTGATTCAATTACTATAGGAATACAAAAAAGCCTTGAAACTAAACATGTACTCTATATGAATTATTGTTAAGATTGGCTTTTCATTTTCTTGAGAAATGATTTTCATTTGATATAAACTAGATATTAGCCATGAGTTTAACGTTATCCATTAATATGCCTGGGAAGGGAAATGTTGGAACAATATTAAAGTTGTCTTTGTGTGACCTATAGGTCAAGAGTTTGAGTGATGAATTTTACAATGAACTGAACATGACCGTTGTGATATAATAAGCTTGTACTATTCGTTTTCATAAATACATGTGTTTGCCTTTCTGATTTGCTTTTTCATTCAATTCAAGTTGAGAAGGAAATAGCTAAATACGAAAAGACACATTTAGTACAATCCTTTTTTGCTCTTATAATGAAGGGCAATAGTTATGTGATGGTGAATTTAATTCTTTTGAACTCTAATTTTGTCATTCAGTTTTTTCCTTTTATTCCCTTGTTCTTTTGCACTTTGGCCTAGCAAGTGTTGTTACCTCAGAAATATGATTATATTTATTTCTCTTGATTGATATAGAGTAGAAATCATTTTTATTTTATTTCCTTTTACTTCTCATTTGGATTAGAGCATAACATCTATTGACACGTGTATGGAACAATGTCATCTTAAAACAATAATTTGTTGGAAGTGATCACATCACTCACACATACACACACATTCCTTACCCTTGTAGTATAATTGATTTTTATTATATTTACTTAATTAGCTTTTGCATTGAAGGCCTCGTGTGTCTATGTTTAATGTGTTATAAATTGGGTTGTTTCAAAATTTTGTATGACTGAATGCTCAACCTAAGTTTGGCATAGGCAAAAGAAATCATGATTGAAAAATAATAATTTTTTGATCACGAAAAAAATTATTTTAACTTCCCCCCTTATGCTTACAGTGAGTTCTCAGCATATTGTTTGTACAGATTGTGAATGAATATATCTACATTGCTTGTTCATGTAATGAGAAATGTCCCCCACAGGGGTTATCTCTTAACCTAAAGGAAAAATATTTTCACATAGAGTTGCATGATTGAACATTTATTGTCAATACTTACATGGTGAGTATGACCAGGACAAAATAATATAATATAGTACATTATAAAACAAGGTAAAACAAATATAAATAAGTAATCTTAAGAGGGCCTATAACAATAATTTTTAAGTGGACAACTTACTTCCATGCCAACACTAAGAACAAACTCATACGTTTAGACTAATATGTCAGTGTCTCTGATTGCTCAAATTCAGTTTTGATGCATGAAATAATTAGTCTTTGATATTAACTTTGAGTTTATTTATCATTATGCTATGGGTGCTGAATATGCTTATTTAGGATCATAGTATGTTTTCCTGATAAAAAAATATGATTTTAGAATACTAATTTTGAAAATGAAGAAATTTAGATAATTAGTGTTTTCTCTTTTAATATTATGTAACACAAATTTAGATTAGTCTGCCGGTAAATATAGAATATTCAATTATCAACAAAAATCTATCTATTACACGTTAGGAACAATAAGACCGATCCTCTGTAGTGATACTGCTCTTGTGGTGTTCTCTCTTCTTCTTCTTTTTTCTTGTCTACGAAATTTTTCAAAGTTCAAGTCCTCTTTGAATTATTTTTAAAATTATTTCTAAATTATGTATTATATGATGTGACATACATATGCAACGTATGTGAAGAGATAATATTATATTTTAAAATAAGCATAAAAGCACTATAATTTAAAATAATTAATAATTTAAAAAGTATAACGTGAAAAAGACATGACAAATTGCAATGATGACATGCAAGATGGAGTAATCCAAGAAAATTCACTCCAAAAATATGGTGGGATTGATGAGATCTCTATCATTAATTAGATTTTTTGAACTCAAATTTATGAAAATGAAGAAATTCTTATAATTAATGTTTTCTCATTTAATATGCTAGTATGTGACGTAAATTCAGATAAGTCTGCCACAAAATTTTGAATTGTGAATGGTCCACAAAAACATCAAAAAGAAAAATCTCAAAGAATTATAAAACCTAATCTTCATATTGATGATCAACTCGAGTATCCAATCCTTTTGATACTCTCTAGACTTTCAGGTCTCTCTTTTTCTCTCAAGTTTTATAATCAGGAAATCTCCAATTAGGTAAGTTCTTAATTACTCAAAATGTTCTATCTTACAAAGATTTGAATTTTTGCATTTTTTCTTTTCTTTTTTATTCTCCTTCTAGTGCATACATAAAGGGATCCGAAATAAGGAACATTTTGTTTTCCATTTTCTCCCAATCTTTTCCCCATTGACAGAAAACGAGAGATGAGTGTACGAGTTGTAGGAAACGAAAGAGAAGAAGTGTTGGTCTCATTTTCAAGTGATTAGCAATTTGTAAGTAGGAAAGCTTATTTAATCACTTGGGCAAAATAATTTATCATGCCTATAGTCGTATAATTGTTCCATTCTATCCCAACTTGTTGTAACAATATATTGTTTTGATGTAGTAATATGTTAGTTTGATGTCTAATTCATAGTATTTTTGCTTTTTAGAGAAAAAAATAGTCCAAAATATAAATCTTGACTCTATTTTTGCCTGCATGATTAAACAAGATTTGTCACTTACAAATCGTTAATAGAAAAGCCCATAGAGGATTAACCTGAAAGAATTGGATCATTTGAAATTGAGCCCAACAATTCTTTTCTTCCCGTTTCCTGCAAGTGTTACACTCATCTCTCATTCTTTCAAAGGAAAAAAATTGGGGGGAAATGGAAAAAAAAGTTTTTTTTTTTCAAAACTGTTTATGTATGCACTAAAAAGAGAATAAAATAGAAGAGAAAAACTGCAAAAAGTCAAATCTTTGAAGAATAGAACACCTTTGAGTAATTAAGAACTCATATGATTGTAGATTTTCTGATTATAAAATTTGAGAGAAAAAGAGAGACTTGAAAGTGACGATAGAAGGATCGGAGTACTCGAGTTGATCCAAATGACAATAGGTTTCATAACTCTTAAGACTTTTCTTTTTCGGATATTTTTATTGATCATTCATTACTCTATATTTTCTGACAGACTTATCAGAATTTACATCACATAAGAGCCTGCTAAATGAGAAAATACTAATTACAAGAATTTCTTTATTTTTAAAAATTGAGTTCAAAAATCTAATTAATAATAGAGATCTCAGCAATCTTGACATATTTCTAAGTGAATTTTCATTGATCACTTTGTCATGCATGTCATTATCGCCACTTATTATGTCCTTTTTTTAAGTTATACCTTTTAAATATTTTAACTATTAATTGTTTTAACTTACAGTTCTTTTATGTCATCTTTAAGTATACTATTTTCTCTACACTTGCACGTGTATGTCAAGTCGTACATTTAGAAAACCACTTTAAAAAATCAAAGAGGAGTAGAAATTTTTAAAAGTTTCTACCACAAGGAAAAAAGAAGAATAGAGAACACCTCAAAATTTGATTAGCATCACTTAGTAAGTCTCATTAAAAATTGAGGAGCTTTGCTACGTACAAATTGCTTATTAAAATGTCCAGAGAGAACTTGAGAGAATTGAACCACCTTGAAATGAGAATACCACAATTCCTTCATGATTGGTGGCTAATATTAAAAAGGGGGTTATTTTTAAAAATCAAAACTTCTGAGTAAAATTTGAGAATAAAAAATAATTTCAACAGTCAAAAGTGAGTTGTAAAACATGTTATAAGCTATTTATCAAATATGAAATATAAGGAGAAAAGATATTCAAAAAAAAAGTGAATAGTTTTTATATTCAAATGTATCATAAATACTTATTCATATATGTAAGGACTAAAAGTAGAACTTGTTAATAAATGAGGAATTGACTTGTTGAAAATTGTAATGACTCGGTTGGTTATTTTTTGAATTTTTTATAAAATTATCATTTTACCCTTTTCGATATGGGCCCCAAGTCATTTTTGAATGAGTTTTGAAATTGGTTTCGAGTTTTGAGTAAAAAGTTATGAATTTTGGAAATTTGAAAGGCTAAAGTTGTTAAAAAGTGGTTTTTGGTGTCTTTTGGAGTTACGAGTGTCGGAATGGAATTTCATTGATTCCATCAGTTCTTGAATGTGAAAATCAGTCTAAGAGAGTTATCGGTTTTAGATTCAGAGTCTTTTTGAGGATTCGAGGTCTTAAGTTGAAAAAATGTGAAATTTTAGCCTTTGGGTTGATTTTGATCAATATTCGGGGTTCGGATGCTCGGATTAGATTTTCGACAATTTCGTTGGATTCGGAGAATAATTTTAGGCATAGTGGAGGTCTTGGTTGAATTTTTAGAGGTCCCGAGCTTGTTTTAGCCATTTTAGGCGTTATGATTAGTTTCTTGTGACTTACAGGGGACTTGGGTCAAGGATACCTCGTATTAGTGTTTTGATGGTTTCATTGTGTTCAAAACGTCGAGTATAGTCAATTTGCATATATGGTTTGTGTGTACGGAATTTCAAACGAATCCCGAGGGTCCAATCGGAGGCTTAGAGATTGCTAATTTTTGGTTTTTGTTCTTGCGTCCCCCGCGTTAGCGGAGCTAGACCGCACTCATGGAGGGCCTTGACCCATGATCTCCCTATTCGCGTGACAGCCCCTGCGTTCGTGGAGGGTTGACCTGTTGGCCACCGCATTTGCGGAGCCCTTTAATGTGTTGTCTGTCCGCATTCGCGGAGGACCCCTGGACAGAATATTTTTTTTAAATCGGGGTTTCAACCCCATTTCGCCATTTTTGAATTTTGGGAGTTTTGGGGTGGCAATTTGAACAAGTTTTTTGAGAAGAAATATTTGGGTAACAATTCCTAATCTCAAATCTTCATTTACCCATTATTGTTTATGATTATAAGTGTTCAAATCAAGGTTTTGTAATGATAAATTGGAAGTCTTTCAAGAACTTGAATTCTAAAGTAAAATGGTGATTATTAACTGATTTTAAATCTTTTTTCAAATGATTTTCACTAATGAGTTCCAAATGCCTTATTTTCAAGTAAAGATTTTCGAATTCAAACCTTATTTTCATAATTGGATTTTTGAATTGTTTGACCCATTTCGCAAAATGTATGAATTGAGTGTTGTTATTTCCAGAATCTTATTATGATTACTTGATTGAAATAGATTGTGTGGCTTTGGACATTGTTTGGAAAGGGAAGACTCAAGTCTTGGATTGACTTTTGATTGAAATTTAGGCAAGTGATCTTCTAAACCTTGTAAAACTTGTAGAATCTTGTATTTCCCTTCATTGTGTGTGTTGGGGAGGGGGGCGAGGGCGGTAATGGGAATGAGGTGATGGGTTCAATGATTCCACTTGATTGAAATTAATGAATAAAAATGGGATTAATAAAAAGACAATGTGTTGATCAAAATATTTTACGAATTGCCTTGTTGTGAATCCTAAGATGTTGATTGATGAAATGCTTTGATGGCATTATTGTGGACTTGAGTTGCTTGAGTTATTGTCTTTTCCTTGAGGTGTGAAATTGCTTATTTGCATTGATTTCTGTGCACCGTGATGAAATGAGTGATGGTTATTGGTGTCAAGGTCATTTTCGACAAGTGTATTGTTGTCGAGGTCATTTTCGGTAAGTGTATTGATGCCGAGATTATTTTCGGTGAGTGTTATTGATGCCAAGGTCATTACCGGTGAGTTCATAAACTATGGGGGATTTCCATCATTTGTTTCGATTGATATTATGCATGATAAATCTTGAAATTGTGTTCGGTGTACTTGATTATTGTGCCTTGATGATTTTGATGCTTGTGATTGCTCTACTTGACACTTATAATTGTCATACTTGATACTTATTGGTTGTTGAACTGTAACACCCCAGAAAAATTCGAAGTTAAGCCCGAACCATTCTTGAATTGCGTATAAAGTCGTACCGAGTGATTCTTAATTATTCTTAGATTCTAAGGTCAATTCATTAGTGTGGGAATGAATTTGAATATGAATTAAGGTCACTAGAATCCCCTAGTACAAAGTTGAGTTGGAAGCTTCCATACCGAGTGAGTTTTGACCTAAGAATTCTACTTAAGTCAACTTCAAATAATCATATCTCTCAACACATAAAGAATTAGGTGGTCCATGATCTATCAAATCGAAGGTCTTTGAGTCCTCTTTCCAATGCCACCAAGTTTGCTCCATTTGAATCTTGGAGTAAAATGTTATGCCCGTTTGAGTGAAGCCTCTCTAGTTATGGCTTTTCATCCGTTTAAGGCAAGGGTATTTTGGTCTTTTCCTTACCCCAATAGTCCTACCAACATTTTATTCACCCAATTTAGGGGTCTAATCAGATGCTAAGTTATTTTTCATATTCCTAAACACTTAGGGTTTTAGAGCGAAGTTTCAAGAAGAGGAAAAGATGGTTTTCAAGCGTTCTTCAATTTTTCATTGATTTCGCCAAGAACTCTTGTTCTTTCCAAGTATGTAAGGCTTCCCATAGTGATGGATTTGTTCATCCTCATGCCAATCATGCAATCCTTTCGTTAATTCGCCTATATATTCGTTTATGTAAATGTTCTTGAAGAGTTCTTGAGTTTTAAGCTTCATTCTTTAACAATGGAGGTTGTGAGTTCTTGAGGTGAGGGTTTTGCGAATGAGTGGTATTTTTTGATAAAATTTGAGTGGGATTTCGTTAATTTCATGTTGGGTTTGTGAATCAAATAGAGTTTGGAAGAAACCAATCGATTCTAGATGAGTTCGGACCCGTAATTGAGCAAGAAAATCTGTCGAATTTCTGGGTTCAGGGCTGGGGTAATGCCCCACCATTGCGCCAGGAGGCCTGGGGCGGTGCGCCTGCAGTGCGCCCGAAACCAGCCTCTGAAGCTTGAGGCCTGGGGCGGCGCGCCCGCAATGCCCCAGGGTCGCCAGGCCCTTTTCTTCTCTGTTCTTCATCTTGTATGCGTTCTTTCAAATCGTGTCTTCGCTCTCTTCTTAATATGAATTCTTAAAGGCTCCATTAATCCTTGAGAGATCCTACATGTCCTACTCACATGTCTTCATTTACATTCCATATTAATGTAAGAAAAGAGGAAAGTTTAAGGGTTCTATTTCATAAAAACTTAAGAGCTTCAAATGTTATTTATATATACATATATATGTTCCTATGTTGATTTTTGGGCTTGAAAGATAAGTTCACAAGTTCATGTTTCAAGGATGCAAGTATGTCTAAAGTTTTGAAAAGTACTTCAGGAAAGTAAAAAGTCACTTCTTTGTAAAGGGTGTATTGAACATAAAGTTATATCGATTATTTTTGGAGTAGTATCGAGCACCGAATTAGGTTAGAGTCTTTTATGACTCGGAAGTCCCATAAAACTACGTAGCCAGCGTAGGATAGGATAGCATTGATTCTTCATGCGACTCCTCACTGCCTCTGAGAAGGCCTATTAGACGGATCCATAGTCATAATATCATCCTATACCCCCGACAAGGTATAGGATGGCTCTTGCAACGTGGGCGAACGTTGTATCATTTCTAGGCTCATAGTAATGGTTGTCGGTTAGAGAACCTCCCCACAAGTAAAGTATGTTATTTTCGTATTGCTTTTATTGCATATCTTATTGTAAAGCTTAAAGAGTTTTCATGTCGTATTCATGTACTGATATACTGTTGAGCTGCCCTTAGTCATTCAGTTTCAGTTATCGTTTAATCTAGCCATATTACATACTCGTACATTTCATGTACTGATGTCATTCACCCTGCATCTTATTATGATGCAGATACAGGTGTTCAGGGTCATCAGCAGGCACTTCGTTGATACCATTTGCACTCCAGCTAGCTTTGGTGAGCCTCCTTGCTTTTCGGAGGGCCTCACACTTATTTTCTGCTTTTGTTAAGTTGTCGTGGGTCTTATCCCGACATCTATCTTACATTGTTAGAGGCTTCATTAGACAGAAAAATTTAGATGTTTCCATCGCTTTCTCAGTATAGTTATTTAATGTATGACTTATGTTAAGTATTTGCAAGACAGTATTTTAAGACCTTTTTTTATGTCTAAATGTTCATCTATTTTAAGCTTCCGCGTATTGATTAGAATCATGTAAGTCATGTAGCCAAGTCAAGGGTTCGCTTGGGGATCAGAAATGGTTCTAGGGTGCCGGTCACGTCCAGGGTGTAGGCTCGGGGCGTGACATGAATTGTAACTATTGGACTATGATTATGAGAACTTGTAAATTGTGTATTGTGAACAGTTAGGTTGGGCAGATTTCTATGTAGGTTGTAGTTTGAGGAGGTTTGGTGGGGATGAAAGGAGTACTTGTTTTCTACTAGTTTTGCTTTGTTTAGTTAGATTACTTGCTGAGTATCGTGTTTTTTGGTACTCACTCCTTGCTTCTACACTTGTGTAGGTTCCTATCCCGGACCCGTGTGATCTTCTTCTCCTTCTTTGTCTATTTCTGAGGCTTGTCAAAGGACTTGAGAGGTAACTATCTGTCATCAGACGGGCCCTCTTCTTCCTTTATGTTTATGCTTTGTTCTACTTGAGAAACAAAGACATTGTGACTTGTAATTATCTTTCGAATTTCTCACTTTATACATTAGTGGCTTGTACATGTGATAACCAGGTTTTGGGTTATGTTTTAAAATGAATAAGTTTTCCACTCTTATGTTATTATTGATTTACTTTCCGCATTTCTTTCGTGTTATTGGTTGAGGCTGACTTGTCTTGGTGGAAATAGACAAGTATCATCACGTCCATTTTTGGGTTGTGACAAAAATCACTGTTGGGTCGGGTCCATCCATAAGAGATGTTAATTAGCAAGTTAGCCCATTAGTTTGTTCTTCTTCTTAACCCTAACCCTTATAAAATAAATGCACAATTATAATTGTAGGAAAAACAAGTATTTTTCACATTAATTGATAGCTAGGGTTTTACGAGAGAGATACGCTCTCTGCATCTCCCTAAAGGATATTTATACCTCGGAAACATGGGGATTCAACTATCTTGTGATGATTTCCGTCAACTAGTATCAAGAGTCATGGTTGTTGTAGATTTACTTTCGCTATGAAGAAATTTGTAAGTCTCCTAACTAATATTCATCGATCTATTACTACAGAAATAAAAAAAGTCTTGAAACTAAGGACATACTCTATTTCTTATTGCCTCAACAGTCATGAATTTTTAGAAGCAAAACTCAGAAACTAAAATGAATTACAAAGATTTCATATGTATAGTAACTGTCCAACAAACACCAATTCCCACAAACGAATCCTTTCTGCAAAAAAGGCAAGTTCACATACTAAATAGTTATGTTATTAGTCAAAGATTTTTTTAGTTTAATTTTGTGTTGTTTCAGTGATAATCTTTTTGGGTTTTCTCTTCTTGGAGTTTTCTTAGAATTTTTTGTAGTTTTCTAACATTTTGTTAGTCAATTTTTTGATTTTTGAAAAGTCCTTTGATGATACAAATAGGGCGTTTCTTTGAATTTCTTCAAATATGTTCTCCGTGAGCTCTATTCTTTTATACTTACTTGCATATATGAATTATCCTTAAGATTGACTTTTTTCATTTGCTTGAGAAATGAATATCATTTGATTTAACTAGATATTAGCCATGATTTTAAATTTATACATTAATATGCCTCAGGGAAGGGGAGTGTCAGAACAATGTTAAAGTTGTTTCTATTTGACCTATAGGTTAGGGCTTCGAGCGAATTTTACAACAAACTCGATATGACCGTTGTGATATAATTAACCTGAACTATTTCTTCTGTAAATATGTGTGTTTGCCTTTACTAATTTGTTTCTTCATTTAATTCGAGTTGAGAAGGGAATAATTCGCAACCAAGAAGAGATACAAATACGAGAGAGACACATTGAAGTCAATCATTTTTTGCTCTTACAATGAAGAAAAATAATTATGTGATAGTGAGTTTGATTCTTTCGAAATCTAATTTTGTCGTTCAATTTTTTTTCCCTTTTATTCACTTGTTCTTTTACACTACGACCTAGCAAGTGTTACTACCTCAGGAAGATGATTATTTATTTCTCCCAATTGACATGGATTTGAAATCATTTTAAATTGGCTTCCTTTGTCTCTCATTTGGATTAGAGCATAACACCTATTGACATGTATATGGTATAGTTTCATCTTAAAACAATAATTTGTTGGAAGTGTTCACATCATTCACATATACACACATTCCTTGACTTTGTAGTATAATTAACTTTTACTTAGCTTTTGAATTGATGGCCTCATGTATATGTTTAATGTGTTATATATTGGGTAATTTTAAATTTGCATCTAAGTTTGACATAGGCTAAAAAAACCATGATTGGAAAAAAAGAAAAAATCTCTTTTTCATCCCTAATTATGAGAAAAAATTGTTATCCTATTGCATTTTTTGTGAAAGAATAAGTTCATTTGTTCTTTTTATATTTATTTCTAGAATAGGTAAAAGATTTTCATATGTGATATATGCATAATATGTTTTATTTTGTGTTGATTGAGCACATATCTAAAAATTTAATTATTTGTAATTGCATAGAAACTAATAAGGGTGTATTCTATAGTAGGGACACAACCTTAGTTCTTTAATCATATAGTTAAATTCTAAGTTATTATTAAACACAAAAAACTTGATACTTTATCGGAATAGAAATCAGACTACTAATCACATATTTGTCCAATTTGTAGTATTTGTGAAATTCGACCTCATACATCATCTTAAATTATAATTTTGAGTGTATCAAATTTTGATGTCATTGTCGAGAGATACGGCTTGAATGATGAAAGTTGAGGAACCGATAGTTGCAAAGATGAATCTACTGGAAGTAGATATTATACCTTCAAACCAAACTGAGAAAATTATATATGCAAATGTTATTTTGCCATCCTATGTGGAAATTGAAGCATTCAAAATTAAGCCCTCCACGTACACAAATTGCCATAAAGGAACTGAGTGCTTTAACAACTATTTCACAAATTTGATCAATGGTGTAATTATTAATTTCTTAGGAGATAACATCAATGGTATAGTTTAGTTGGATAAAGGGAATTAGGAACAAGTAATCATATTTCCTACGGAAATTTTGTTTAACCGTTCCACAAAATGGAATCTTGTTATTCTTTAACCAATGGAAAGGTATTTATTAAATTAGTGTAATTAATATTTGATTTTTATATGATTATATATATAGAGTGGAATGAATTGACATCTTATGATATTTATGTCGTTGGGTTGAAAGAATGTAAATTGCAATTTAAAAAGCAAAGAATCTGTAGTGCTCCTTTGGAGCTAGGGGGGCCAGGAATTGAGTAGCCAATTATTGGCTATTAATTGGAAGTTTATCATTATTAATGGTAGATAACATGGATGTAAATATGGGTTAGATTTAGGTTAGGTTACTGGTTATGTATTAGTTTGGATTTCGGAATTCTTATGTTCATCACATTATGATTCAAGTTTTGATATATTGGTATGGTAATTAAATATTAGGTGTATTGTATTTTATGAATATCATTAGATTTATGATATCATAAGGCATTGAGACTTAATCCTAGGCTTGGAATTTAGGAAAAATATGAGACTTGACATACTAATTGGCATCAATCTTAGGACTTGATTATAGATTTCGGTGAGTTTTTGGGTCTAGGCTAGACATATAGTAATATGGGTATTGTTAGTTTCTAAATCTTATTGTGATTATTTATTTGGAAAAATTACCTATATACACACCTTTACTTACCTTATTTTCCATTATTCCCTACCTTTTTAAAATATTACACAAATCCCTTATTTCTCTCCAATTCTTAAAACTTCCGGATACATAAACATCCCCAACCAAACCCACATTTACCCACTCCTTTTTTCTCTCCTTTAATCTCTCCCTAATTTTACTCCACATTCTTATCAGTTACAATTTTCATTTCAATTTGATTTTCAAAAGGATTCTCTCTCCAGTCAATCAATTTCAAACCACTGAGTAGGTACAGTTCTCTTCCCCATTGTCGTCGAATAGGTACAGTTCTTTTCTCCATTATCGTCTTCTTCAAATTTTTCTTTGTCATCGTTATTTCCTAATACATATGGATTTGAGGAAAGTTGACCAGTGGGGTCGATTGGGGTTTTTCTTGATTTACCGGCGGCAGTTCGTGGAGGAGGAAGTTTGGTTTGGAGCTGTTACGTAGTCTTGTGATGGTTATGGGCGGCTAATCTTTTAGTATTGGTATTACTCATCTAAACTCTTCTAATACTAGTTGAATATATGATTCTGATGATGATAAATGGGCTGAAAACAGATCTAAACTTTTGCATAACTCATTAGCAATGAAGAATCAGAGTATTGACAAGGCGAACAAGGAAGTTCCTTCATCTTCAAAAGCCAATGTTGAAACCCCCAAAAAGAGGGATAAAAAATTTTCTCCTGCAATTTCTCGACCTTCCTTACCTAAGGTTAGGTTTTCGATCTTCTTCTATCGATTTTAAACTTTTTTTTTGTTAGTTAATCAAAAAATGATACATAAACAACGAAATTCATGTTTCATATTGTAATGTATCAGTATTTAAGTGTAATCAGTTGATACACTAAACCCTAATTTTGTTTAGTTATAATATATAATGTATAAAGTATTGTAATATGCTTAGTTGTGTATCGGTCATTAGATTTCATGTCATTGACACAAAAATAATGTTCAATAGTGTATTATTCAAAAATTATTTATTCACCGTGTATCTGATACATTAGTTTCATGTTAAATTGTCCATCAATTAAAATTTTATTAGTCAATGTGTATCAGATACATCATAATTGGTTTTAATAAGTATCAAATTCAAAAATTTATTGAAATGTATCAGATTCAAACATAAGATACATTACAAGTTACTAATTTAACTGTTTGTCATTTCGTTCAGATTACCTCCGTACACGATATGCAGCCCTATTATTATGGAAATACTGTACTGAAAAGGCTAAGGCATGATACGTTAGTGAAAATGAGGATCCACCAAGGCCTAAGAGTCAATTCACAGCACCAGCTCAAGACGATTTGGTTAATGTTGAATAGAGATTATCTATCAGTTGTTAGACACTTTTTTTATACTGTTATTGTTTTTGAGATACATTAACTCTAGTTTTATAATTTTTTGTTTTTATTGTTTTAAGATACTTGTACTCAAATTTTAGAGTGTTTCTCTAAAAAAATTGTTTATTTTGACTTTAATGTGTATTTACTTGATGACTTAGTTCTAGTTAGTTGCTTATTCATTCATGCTGATACATTTATAGATACACTTTATTTCATTTTACATACATAAATCCCATAGTGATACAACCTTATTGTATCAGATACATCATTTTCAACTAGATCATGATACATTATATAAAAATGTATCTGAACCATATTGAGTGGTACCATCTCCACAAACACAATCTCTGGTACATTATTATCAAATAGCTAATGATACATTATTTTAAAAAGGTATATGAAACATAATGTGTTACAAAAATAAACACAAGGTTGAAACAATTTATTGTATCAGAATTTCACCAGCTAATAGTAAATTGTAATGTTTTATCAAAGTAAAAGTGAAAAAAGCAAAAAACTGAAAATCTATAATCTCAAAATAATGTATGTGAAACATAACATACAGTAGTCTCAAAAAAGAGTTTGTCAATCTTTTTTCGAAAAGAAAGTACAAGTTCTTTGATTGTGACCTTCTTGTCCACAACAGTTTGTGCCTATCTTGTCCACAATATATCTGAAATATATTGAGTGGTACTATATTCACAAACATAATGTCTGGTACATTATTATCATCTATAGAATGAGACATTATATAAAAAAGGTATATGAAACATAATGTGCAGTTGAAATGATACACGAGGTGGCAAGACAATTTCTTCCAAAAAAATAAATAAATTAATCTACATGCTAAAGTGGTTAATAGATACATTAAAATAATATATTCTCTTCCACATTTAAACTTTTTTTTAAAAAGAAATTCATAAACTGATACATTAAAAAAAGAAATTCACATGTATCTGATACGTTATAATAACAACACATTGACTCACAGCTATAAAAATCCATTACATATACGTCAAACTGGCTATGTATCAAGTTGTACCCAGTAATGTATCATGACTTATATATCCATATACAAATTCAAAAATTTAAAAATACTTATTAAAGCACAAATAAAAAATAAAAAAATAAATTCACATGTATCTGATACTTTATATTATCAGCACACTAACTCAAAGATCTAAAAACACATTACATACACGTCAAACTATTATCAGTAATGTATCATGACTTATATACCAATATACAAATTCAAAAAAAAAAAAAATAGAGGGTATACATAGTAAATTCAGACAATTGCACCAGTTGATACATCAAAGTTTTGTATCTCGCCAATATTCTTATCTGTTGTATCAATACAAAGGGAATACATAGCAAATCCAACCTCACGTTTCTTCACCTCAATGTACATCTATTCACATGTATCTGATACTTTATATTATCAGTACACTAATTCAAAGATCTAAAAACACATTATATATATGTCAAATTAGTAATGTATCAGTAATGTATCACGACTTATATATCAATATACAAATTCAAAAATAAAAAATAGAGGGTATACATAGCAGATCTAGACAATTGCACCAGTTGATACATCAAAGTTTTGTATCTCGTCAACATTCTTATCTGTTGTATTAATACAGAGGGAATACATAGCAAATTCAATGACGAAAACGAAACAGGGAGAACGATGAACAAAGAGAAAGACGAAACAGG
Source organism: Solanum appendiculatum (assembly GCA_018342035.1). NCBI lineage: Eukaryota > Viridiplantae > Streptophyta > Magnoliopsida > Solanales > Solanaceae > Solanum > Solanum appendiculatum. The sequence continues at coordinate 704,021 of JAGDQO010000806.1, read as the reverse complement.
GAGAACGATGTAAAAGAGAGAACGACGAAACAAGGAGAACGATGACATATATGCAGTTTTGAATTTTGAATTGGTTTATTATGTTAGGATCTACGTCACCACTTAGCACAATAAGCAAAAAATAAACCAACTTAACAAAAGCATAACCAACAAATAAATCAATCATGATTAAGAATAAATAGCAAAATAACCTAAGTATTAATCAACATTTAAAACAAAAATTATACTAAGAGAAACTTGACAGACGGAGCTCAGTGTTGTCTTCACTGTTGCTTCCATTTATGGGAAGATCTGGTTCATTGGGGATTTCGCCAGAGGTTGGAATGGGGGTCGGCGCTATGAAGGAGAAGATGGGTTTGAGGAAAGTTGACCAGTGGGGTCGATTTAGGATTTTTTTCTTGATTTTTCGGCAGCTATTCATGGAGGGGGAGGAGGTCCTGTTTGGAGCTGCTGTGTGGTTTTGTGATGGTTATGGGCGGCTGGTTTGTTTTCTGGTTGGGATTTCGGTGTTGCTGTGCAGTGTTCCAGCAAGGTTTCGCCAGAAAACGGAGAAGGGGGAAATGGAGGATGGATAAGATTTTAGGGAGGAATTGAATAGCGTAAATTAAGGGATTTTAATTAAAAAATTTCCGTTTTCTTTCCCTTTTAAGCGCAACAGCCGCACAATAATGTATCAAAATTAATGTATCCGGTTATGTATCCAGATGACTGATTTTTTAAGGAATTAAGAGTAGGGATATGACGTAATTTAGGTTTTACACTAAGGGATCTATGTAAGTTTTACTTATTTATATGAATAGATTGCAATATTGATTTGGAAGCCCAACGAAAGGGGAAGGCTCAAGTCCCGAAATGATTGTTTGATTATTTGAGGCAAGTAGATTTCTCGACCCTTGTTAAGTGTATAGAATCATGTATTTCCTTGTAGTATGTGTTGAGGATTAATGAGACTTGGTGATGGACTTACTTGTTTATATTGAATGATCTTAATGAGGAAAAAGGGTTGATAAAAGGCAACTTGATTATATATTGATGTGTGATGTGTTGAGAATGATTGAAATGATTTATTGAATTGTTGATGTTGTATCACGATTGTATTGTTGTGAATTGTGCATTGATATGGAAATGGTCATCTCCTCATTAATTGTGTGAACATGTCATTTGCATCAGTTCTGAGACATAGTTGTGACAAGTGTTATGTGAATTGAGGAAGAACAAGGAATTAAAAAGAATGTACCATTTTGAGGGATGTGTCGCGCGCCGCGACAGATATTATGATTCGAGGGACGTGTCGCACGCCGCGACGGATTCTATTATCAAGGGAACTGTCGCACTCCGTGACGAATTTTATTATTAAGGGACGTATCGCACGCCACGACGGATTCTATTATCGAGAGACGTGTCACACGCCGCGATGGATGCATGGGCAGATATGTTCCCCATGGATCCCGAACTGAGATACAGCGGGTGTGCATCACTAGGTCAGACATGCATCACTATACTTGGCATTGCATTTCATTGCATTGCACATATTTATCATTTGTAAACTTGTGAGTGCCTTTCTGTGGAACTTGTGATTGATGAACTTGATCACGTGTGTTGCTGATCTGTAATTGTTGGAGTGTTGTTATTGAGCTATGTGCTATGTAAATTGCGAACTGCTAGTTTGGACTGATTTTATGCAAGTTGTAGTTGTAGAGGTTCGGTTGGAGTGTAAAGGTACTCGTATTCTATATTCTTAACTTTGTGTTTAGGAGTTTGCTTGTTGAGTATCGTGTGGTTTGGTACTCACCCCTTGCTTCTACATTTGTGTAGGTTACGAGCCCGAATCCTCATAATACTTTCTCTTCCCTCCTTGTCCGAGGCTTCCCGTGGAGATTTGTGAGGTAGTTGTTTGTTATCTCAGCTGACCCTCTTACTCCCATTTATGATTTTGTTCTACTTTAGCGACAATATCATTTGAGACTTACGTGTTTTTCTTCAAATCTATTGTAATACATCAGAGGCTTGTGCACGTGACAACCAGGTTTTGGGAATTTAGTTAAGTTGACGTGTTATCCGCATTAGTAATTTTATTAAACTTTTATTTTTATTTTATTTTCACACTTTATTGTAATGGTTGGCTTTTAGGCTGACTTGTCTTGGTGGGATAAAACGAGTGCCATCACATCCATTTTTGGGTTGTGACAGAAATAGTTCCCCGGGAGCAAAAGGGCTAATGTAAAATGAAATACAAGAAAGAAGATTCAAGAGATAATTAAGAATTGTGGGGAGATAGAGAAGAAAGAAAGAACAGTCTCATAATTACAGTAAATTAGAAATCAACAAATATAAATTTGTAATTGTCTAATTTGAACAAACAACTACAAGATCAAATTCGAGGGAGAGAAGAATTGAACTCATACAAGAAAAATCTCACTAAAAGATATTTAAGAGAGATCCAATGTAGAGATAAAGGGATATAATCCACAAAACTCATCAAGAGTGTTCACCTAAAAATGTTGTATGTCCAAAAAATCTCTATTGTATTCAATTTATACTATTAAGGTTAACTAAGATAAGAAAAAACATAAATGTCTTTAATTCCATGTACACCATACTATCAAAAGGACCCTAAAAATATGTTGATCTTTTCTTATTTTGGTTCTTGGTTTCATCCTCCCTTGAAATACTCTAAGCTCTTGATATTAAGTGAAAATCCTTCCATGCAATGAGCACTTTTCGAACTTAAATCATTTTCTCCTTCTTGAAAAGAATTTGATCTTGAGTTCAAACCTTGCAAATTTTAGAAGGGAATTAGTACCCAAACCAAAAATAAGCTTCCAAACAAGTTACATATCACTCCAAAAATGCACACTTTTATAATAGAGCTAAGAATCATGAAATCACATAAGCATCAACTTTTCAAACATAATACCAAGAACTTCACTCAAAAGTATACCACAATTCTAAAATAGGTTACAGAAATCAATAATTCTAAATAATAGAACTTTCAAGTCAAAACTAGTTGCTTCGACAATGTGTACCAAATAGTTTCTTAATTCACAATTTGATTGTACTCCTCTAACCACAAAGTTAAGAGAACTAACAATATCATTCACAACCCTTAAATGCAAGAATGCATTTCCAAGATCAAACACACATACAATCCTAATACCTTTTTGAATTTCTCACTTTGCATCTCACAACATGAATCAAATTGTAAGATTAAAGAATTTTCACTAATCATAATAAAATTGTTACTGTAGAGGTCAAAGATATAAAAATTCACCTTTATGGCCTTTAGAAGATTAAAAAATAAGCACTAGTCATTCTAGCAAATTATTCTTAATTTTAGAAGACAATGCCACCTCAAACCTTTTTGTAGCCCATTAATATGCTCCAAGTATCTTACCTCTCTGTGAATCCTCTCTTGATGGTGTTTCACAAACAAATCAAGAAGGTTAGTGAACTTATCAAAACAAGAATCATCACATTTACACCCATGAATGTTTGAGAATGCTTCAAATGGGTCATTTATATTTTTTTCTAGAGTCACTTAAAATTTTTACCCAAAGTATATCCTCAAAAGTAAAATTAGTGCAAGTAAAGAAACTGACACAAAAACTAGTATCTATCAATTTACTACTACTCTTGATAATGCCTCTCTCATTCTTTAAAGGACGTTCTTCATTTTTAGAGGACTTTTCAAACACAATATGAACTTTCAACAAATATTTTGATAGTTAGCTTTGTTAACATCTAAACAATTAGCATCTTTAAACAACCCACACATTATGCACTCCTTAAATTTTGGATCATTACTTCAAGTGCATACAAATCAACAAGGAATATATCATTCAATTGAACTTCATAAAAAATGTTCACACTTTTAAGTTCAATTTTCACATTATAATCAATGTGAACCACATGATAAAAATAAGAACAACTCAATGAATGACTCACATTATCAGCACAAAGATCACTTTGAAAGTTTTCTTAAATAAATTCACTAAATAAAGAAGGGAAAATGTACAAATACCCCCTAGACTATGACCGAAATCCCAGAAACACACCTAAATTTAACTAGGGTCCTATTACCCCTCTAAACTAATTTAAAATGGAATAAATACACCATAAACGCTGACATGGTACAGAGAGTGTGCACACTCTCTTGAAAGCATGTGATGGGTGAACAAATTGGACACATGTCCTTTTTTAATTTGTAACTTTATAATTAGTTAGTACACATAATTATTGATATTTAAACTTATATATATTTAATTATTTTTATTTCTTTCTTTGTAAAATATTTATTTTTCTTTCTCACTTTAAACTTTTTGTTTTTTTTCTTTCATTAATTTCTTATCTTTTCACTTTAATTATTTTAAAAAAATTATGTGTATTTTTTTAAAAAATAATTAAAAAGTTATAACGTTTTATTTATGTTTTTAAAAGTTAAAAAATAATTAACGTTTTAACTTTTTTATGTTTTATTTGATTTTCTTCACTTATTTTGATATCCGTGGAAAATTAACTTATTTTAAATATAAGATATTTGAAATTAAATCAAAAGGAAAGAAAATAAAAGGGGAAAATAAAATCAATAGAATAATAAAAGAGAAAAATCAATTAATGAAGGTAAAAAAAAGTTTAGATACAAGGCAAAAATAATATGTGTATTAACTTAACTTAAATACACCATAAAGAAAATAAGAATAATTTTTTTAAAAAAAATTAAAATTTTTAAAGAAGAAATTAAAAAAAAAGAAAAAGTTTACACACGTGGCACGTGTGTACAAACACAGCCAACTTGGTGTGGTTGAAGGTGCCACGTCAGCACAAAAGATGCACAAAAATACAAAAAAAATTAGTTTAGGGGGTAATAGGACCCTAGTTAAGTTTAGGTGTATCTGTGAGATTTCGGTCATAGTCTAGGAGGGTACTTGTGCATTTTCCCAATAAAGCATTGTCATATCTTTTGAAATTTAGACATTCTTTTAGGTGCAAAATGGATATCATCACACTTTTCATACTCCACTTCAAGAGTACTATCACATAGTATATTCATATCCTTACAAGATTAAGATTTGTTATGATCAAATTCACTTGCAAAGAAACATTTAAGAGGGATATGACTTTTTATTTTACGGACAAACATATGTAAAATTAAAGAGAAACACATCTTTTAGTATATTTTTTTATTAAGTTGTTTACTAAAAAGTTTTATACATAATAATAAAATGTACACATAATAATTCTTATATAAATATTTATTTATTAAGTATTAATTAACGCGATACACATATGCAAATCACATACACTTAACTAGTTTGATAGAATTATTGGGGTGAGCAAAAGTGAACTCGAAAAATCATTGTTATTAATAAGAAAAAACAAACTATGAGAATTTTAAATTTTAAATTATACATAAAAAACAAAGATTAGTTAATTATCATTAAATGCCAATTTACTATTATCCCGAAATTGTTATCCATCCTCAATATAACATAAAAATAGCATTATAATTTAGAATAATTAACCACGAAATAAGCTATACGATAATTTTATCCCAATTAAATATAAAATAAATTCATCCTAAATTTTGTCTCGAAATTAATTATTCCTTATCCTATGCACCAATCGAGCTCTAAGGGGTCGTTTGGTAGGAAGTATTAGGAGAAATAATTCATGTATTATGTATGGTATTATTTAGTACTATGCTTGGTAGGATTTTGGGCCTATGTATAACTAATCCACACCCTACATGGTATTATAGGATGTATCACTAATAGTCCAATACCTTCCATTTGGAGGTATTAGTAATACATGAGATATAATACCATGAGATAAGTTTATGTAAAGACAAAAATATACCTCAAATCATTTTAGTTATTTTGTTTATTTTTTTGATTTTATTTTTTATATTTATACTAATAAATTTATTTAAATAAATTAGCTTACAAATTTTCTTACTAAATAAATTCAATACAAATTAATACAATATTTGAAATGTGAGTTGTTTAACATTTGCTAATTAAAAAGGCAAATATATCACCACATGACGTTTGTGATCTTAATTGAATGTATTATTTGTTGATATATATATATATATATATATATATATATATATATATATATATATATATATATATATATTTGTGTTGTTTTCTAATTATTTGTATTTTGAACAATTTATAAAATTGCATACATATTAAAATTACAACTTACAATTTTTATGTGTAAATCTAGATGGCTTATTCAATTTTACTACTGTTTACCATCTTTTCGATTTTAAAAGTAGATGATTTATCTTTTTTAAATTGAAAATTGACATTTTGTGAGTGATCAATTTATTAAGATGATAATTATTTATCCTCAAATAATTCAAGTGAAAGCAAACATGACAATAAAATTGTTCTTCTCATAGCTAATTAGAAGGCCATAAAAAAATAATATTGTCCGGCAATTATCTACCTTGACCAATTACATAATAATTCAAAGGTATATTTGAAAAGAAGCTTTTTATAGAGTTCTAATCCAAATACAAAATAAGGAGAGAAACAGTGAACCAAACACTTAACCCTGCATTACTAATCTCTACACTATTAATTTGTACCTTACTAATCCTATGTTATTAATCTTTGTACCAATCCATCGGTAATTGATAAAGTTGATGTATCATACAATTCAGAATAAATAGAAATTAGGATTCTGTCCGGTCGAATCCCTTTTCCCTTTTCCATAAAAACCGTTTGCAGACACCGCGAAGCGATTCCTTTACTTTCTCTTTCTACACCAGCCCAGAAAAACAAAAAAAACAATATTAATTTCTCTCTAAAATTCATTGAATTTGCTATTGACCATTCTTCAACCACTTTCTCAATTGATTTTTTTTCTCTACGGGTTAGTCATCTTCTTTGTGTATGATCTCTGGTTTTGAGTTGAACTTTTTTTTCCTGATTTTTTGAATTTTTTTTGGGTGTCAATGGTGGGTGGTTTATTTGTATGTGTTGTATGTATCGGCATTGGTGTTGAAGCTTTGAATTTAGTGTTTTGATGTGTTGGTGAATCGTTAGCTGCTTAGGGTTTTCCTTTTTTGGCGTTTTTGGATTTTTGTGGGTGTAAGTGCAAGAGGGATGTTTTTTATTTCTGCCTTCACACGCGCATATATGACATATAGAGCTCAATGTAGTTAGAGATTATCTATTTTTTGTTGGGTTTATCATTTTTTTGTTTTTTTCCTATGCAATTTGGTGTTTTTCTTTTTATCCTAATTTTTGGGGTTATGAACTGTTGTTGAATTGGTTAATCTTCTGCAAGTATGTGGATATATATGGCTTGTGATTTGTTTTTTTTTTTTTGTTTTGATAAGGTTGACTATGATTGCTTGTAGAAAGAGTTGGGTTGTCCACTGTTGAATTGCTAAACCTTCTGTAAGTGGGTTGAAAGAGTTGGGCTTTTTGTTGTTTCTCTTAATTTGTTGGTAGAGAAGAGAATTTTGGGTTATGCTTAACATGTAGATGCCACTTTGCAAGTTGGAAAGATTGGTAATTTGATTATTCTTCTCTCTGCAATTTACTATCTTTGATTGACCGGGTGAGCATTAGTGCCTTTTCGTGTGTCTGGTTTCTCTAAATCTTGTAAATGCCTATCTGATTAACTGCTATTTGCACTCACAGATTACTGCGGGTCTTTACATGTGTGCCCCCGTTTTTTTGTGTGTGTGGGTGTAAGGACAGATGATTGTTGAGTTCTCTACTTCCTCTGAGTGTTGCTAGGTAAAAGTGTTGATATGCTCATGCAATCATCAAAGTTCATTTGTCATGGATCCCGATTGCACCACTGAAAATTTATTTTAATCTTTGCAATCACCTGATCTGTGTAAGATAAAAAACGATTATGTGTCTAAGGGAATGGTTGCATGTGATGTTTCAGGAACAGATGTTGCCGCTGCTGCTTTTGACTTGATCAGCATAACCAAGGATTGTTTACAAAAGAAGAATGATAAAGTCAAAAAAACTAGTATAAAGTTTGATGCTTTGGAAAGTAAATTTCCTGACAGTAAGTGTTTTACCCCTGGGAGGAGGACTGGATACAGCACTAAGTTGACCATAATCAAGCTACAATACCAGCAAGAAGTGGCAGGAAAAAACTCAGTTAAGAAAGCATCTATAGATTTCAATTCCTTGCAAATTACAAGAAAGAGAAGAAGTTATTGCAGTAAGCAAGCTCGTTATTCTATTTGGCATTTGCTGGGAAATATGGTGCAAGCTGTTGAACACAACGGTGTGCTCGAGATAGCTCAAAGTGAGCACAAAAAATCAAGAGCAACAAAGAAGGGTAAGGGTAATGGGAGGCAGGGCAAGAATCACACTGGTCAAAACTCGCAGAAATCAAAAGGAAAAAGCTCCATTCCTACAGGCCCTATCTCCTTGAAAGTTAAATTTGGTTCACGTAGTCTGATGGATGTTGTTCCTCTTATTGATGATCACATGGACAAACAGTGTAATACTGGAAAAGAATTCAAAGAATTGCCAAATGTTGCCAGAAATTTTGATGATCGGTTGGAGGCAGGGTTTCCCAGTCTGCAGTTCTCCAGTTGCAACAGAAATTTGGATAATGTGTATGTTTCTGTATCTGAATTATGCCTATCTGGAAAGAACATTAGTCAAGAACCAGTGGACAAGATTTTGGACTTACACCACGAGTCACCTTCTCAGGAGGGAACATCAATTGATAACAGGTGCTCAGATTCTGGAACTTCGCCTGACTCAGAAGTTATCAACCTGGTTCTGGATACTCAAATTATTGAGGGAGACCCAGAAGAGTTGAATGATTTAATTCAGTCTAGGCCATCTGTTGCTCCTGGGGATGTTCTGAGTTTGCGTGTGTATGATAGGAGCAAGAAAGGAAGGAAAAAAGATAGGCTCCAAAAGTTTGCCAGTTCTGGTTCGAAAGATCTGCTTAGTTCAGATAGTATGAGCAATTCCCAAATATTTGGTCCACTCATTCAAGGAGAAAAAGTACAAGGGGGCTCTTGTTATGCTGATACTTCTGCTCTAACAATAGGTAGAATTGGCTCAGGCAACATATCTAGCACTGAGATTATTTCAGGGGAACTGTTACCTTGTTCAGGAGTGCCAGAGTTCAATATCTCCTGTGCTGCTTCAAAGCTTGGAAGTGGCATAGAGGGTAATGTTTGTTCTAGCTTTGGCACCGAGTCATCAGAAACTGAGTTTGCTGAAAAAGTGGTATCCTGTCATGATGGACAAAATATTACCAAAAGTGAAAGATCAAATTTATCTGGCAAAGGCAGGTCACAGGTCCCGAATCCGAAGTTATCCAAAAGTAGAGGAAGTGCTTCTAAAAAGAAGGGAAACAAAGAAAAGCAAGATAATAAGCTTGAAGTGAGACATGAGAATGACCAAGTCAAGAGTTTAAGTGAGGTGAAACATCACCCAGGAACAGGTATGATTAGTTGAATAGGCTTCTGCTCCCCCCTTGCCCCAAAATAAAAACCATGGAAATATTCATTTTTATGAGTTCAATGTTGGTTTGACCCTCAAGCAATGTAGTATTAAATGACCATATTAAATTAATGTCTTAGAAAACGAAGCACCATACGGGTTTGGAGAAGTTGGATCCAGAAATAAAACCTTAAGTGGTGGCATCTCAGACTTGGACATTATGCGGAGTGAGGTGAGTCAGCCTTATTTACAGCCAAGAAATGCCTGGGTGCAGTGTGATGATTGCCAGAAATGGAGGCGTATAGCCTCTGTACTTGCTGATAAAATTGAAGAAACAAACTGCAAATGGTATGTGGTTGCTCATCCTCTAATCATGAATGCGCTGATGTTCTGCTCTTCCAATTAGTTGTCTGCCATGCTTCTTTGAAGTTTATTCCTGTAAGAAGATTTTGGTTTTCCCCTTACTTTGTAAAATAATGAAGCAGTTTTTTGTTGCTCAATTGTACTAGCTCACACTTGCATCCTGGAATGTGGTGTTGCTTAACTTAGAAAGCTAATAAACGGATCTTTGACCCTTCACTTTTTACTAGAAAAAAAAAATAAAGAAGCTGAGAAAGTGATTCTTGTAAGTTTTACTCTTTTTGGTGTCCGTAGTTTAATCAGCAGATTCTGTTTAGCACGTCCAATATGCAGATCTTTGATGCTTATATGCTATGGGTGATTCTGTATGTGAGTGAAAAAACTAACTACTTGCTTCCTCTCCTACCTAATCCAATTAGAAAAAAATGACCCTTTTCTATGAGGTATATGTGTCTAATCACTTATCTATTAAATTTAAGACAGACTCCTCTTGAACTTTGTAAAATAAAGAGTTATACTCTGACTTGGAGATCCTGAGTTTGAATACCATCTAAAATTTTTTGATATGAGCCCATTTGCTCTAGCCTTGATGGGCATTACCCTGGCAACCTGTGCTTGTGGTTGGACAGGCTACCCGGTGGATTGGTTAAGGTGCATTTAAGCTAGCCCAGACACCATTAATAATTAATAATAAAAAATAAAAAATAAAAATAACAAATAAAAAATAAAAAATATTCAATAACCAACTTTACTGACAAACATATTAATGCTTGTCTTTTAAGATTTTTAAATCTTATATGCTTGATTATAAGCCTATTGCTTGCAGAAAAAAGTATATAAATTTTAATGCGCATAGATTGTTTTCTGCAAACTGAAGTTGACCTATTAACACGAATACTTAGTAGATAGCTATCAGGTATACAAGTTACTGTGTTTTTCTGGAATGTAATGGTCTCTTGCAACTAACCTGTTCTTACTGTAAGTTTCTTATAGTATTTGAAGCTTGAAATATTTGAGGTTTACTAATGGATCTGCAGACTATTGTGGTTGAGTAAATGTTATGTTGTTTGTTTGTTTCCAAGAGGTGGTTGCTTATTTATCTCATGTAACATTAAAGGACTTGTAAGGATAATTTGGATAGAGACTTGGCTGATTGCTCGATTGCACAAGAAAAATCAAATTCAGAAATTAATGCTGAGCTGGAAATATCAGATGCCTCTGGTCAGGAAGATGCCCTTGGTACACGCTTGAATTCAAATCGATCAGGACAGAAGAAGGCACCTGGTATTTAATGATTGTAGTAATGAATAGTGGTGATGTTGACTTTGAGTAGATTGTGCTAATTTGCCTACCTTCCTTGCATGTCTGCATTACAGTTTCCCTTCAATCATCTTGGACTCTGATTAAGAGAAACTCATTCCTGCATCGTAGCCGCAAAAGTCAAACTATTGATGAGGTGAATGCTTTATCCAGTTTGCATTATTATCTCATACATCTGGGTCTATAACTTGAATAAAAAATAATAGGAAAATAAAGCCCCATGTTGCAGCGTTCTTAGAATTGACTGGTCTCTAAAGCTTAAAATTCATCAGGAAAGGGTAAATATAAAGCTTGATTTACCCTATTATTCTCAAATGATTAACCTATCGATTTTCTCTGTGTGAAGCTTTCCTTAAAAAGAAATTTTATATTCAGTCATGCTTAGACAGTTGCATCATTGTCACTGCTGGTTTCCATTTCACAAATAACAAACATTTCCCTTTTCTCCAGGTGTGGCAAGATAGTTATATGTTGCAATAAAAATAATTATTGGGGAGTTATGTTTTTGACAACATATAGTTATGTGTATTACTTATTGTTAACTTGCTTGACTCATAATTTCTGTTCGCTGTGGATTCTGGAATTTTCTGGCCTTTGGAGTTGTCTATTCCTTCAGATTAGCTATCAAATGTTTCTTTCTACATCACATAATTCTATCAATCTTTTCTTTTGGCATTGTCTAACTCTTCTTGAAAAATAGTTGGTCAAATGTAACTGTAAACTACTTAAGCTCTTCTCCACCTAGTCTATTATGTGCTCCTCCACACAATATCTATCTGTTTTTCCTTGATGTTGTCTTATTTTGGGCTTTAAGCATACTTTTGGCTTGTAAAGATACTTTAGGTATATAATTTGAAAGAATATTGTCCGTGTGGTATATGGTCCCCTTAAATAATTACCTTGTCATTAAACGATGGATCTTTGTTATTGTGAGATCAATTGCTCATATACTCTATGATGTGTCATGGTTAGTGGGTGCCACAATGTTTACTAGATTGTAAAGTTGACAGTTTTAGCACTGTCTGTAGACATTACTTGTATGAACTAGTTCACTTTAAGAATATTGCATGTTGACAAAGGAGACTGGTACTTCTAGGTGTCCCTTCAATTATGTCATCAAAAGGCAAATTTCTCTATCATCAGTAATTCACTATCATTAAGTTTAAGGCTAAAATGCAGCATGAAAAATAGATAAGAGCAATAATTAGTTTCTAAGAGAAAGCAACTTGATTGATGTAAGAGTTTAGGCTCCCAAAAGAAAAGGACAATGATCCCTGAGTTAATATCTTCTTAGAAACACACTTTTCTGGGTTGGACTTCCATCAAAAAGGTGTTTTATACTCTTCCAGCTGCAGTTGTGGTTTCTTTGCATTTCAAAAATTATCTAGTAGCACAGAAGCAGGATTGCTGAGCATTGTTTTACCGAGTTCAAGTTTGTAGAGAAGTTTTTAGGGTTTGAAAAGATTCTTTAGTGATTTCAGTAACACCATGTCATTTGGTTACTAGGATAGATGGAAAGTAAGATTTTTCAGTTGTCAATACAGTGTCTAAATACTTGATTGATATTTTATAAGCCTTTCCTGACCCTTTTTAACATGAATAAAAAATATATGGTGCTCACCATTGAATAGTTGGTCTTGCTTCTGAGGTTTAATGCATTTGTACACCTTACAAGGAATCCATAGCTTCTAACGTCCGTATCTCTGTTTCCTTGCATACTGACAAATATATGTATATGTTCACCTATTTGTTGAATCAACTTATGATGTCAGATGTTCAAAGTAATAAAATCTGATTTGCTTCCTTCTCTATCTTCGATATATTTCCCTGTTATCCTTCTCTATTAGATCATGGTCTGCCATTGCAAGCCTTCAGACCGCCGAATGGGATGTGGAGATGGATGCCTGAATCGGATGCTCAACGTTGAGTGTGTTCGAGGGACTTGTCCATGTGGAGAACGTTGTTCGAATCAGCAGGTACTTAAACTTGCAAGACACTCAGTATGTTGTATATTGCTTCTATAATGCAGGTTGTGTAACCCTCCATTTATGTCTGCTTGCAGTTCCAGAAACGTAACTATGCTAAATTGGAGTGCTTCAAATGTGGAAAGAAGGGTTATGGCCTGCAGCTGCTTGAGGATGTCTCCAAAGGGCAGTTTCTTATTGAATATGTTGGGGAGGTTAGTTCACTATTCCACAATATTTAACAGTCTTTGCTAGGTAAGGATGGAAAAGGAGATATAAGACTCATCTGTTCTTTTTCCCCTCACTAGTCTTAACGAGATTATCCTATCATCAATTCTGATTGGATAAACAAATCAAAGATAATCAAGTAAGGAATTTGGGGAAGACCCAACTTTAATGCCAAAGTAGAACATTTGATATAAATCAAATACCCTAATTTTCTTCATCAAAGAGAACCTAATCTATAAGAGTAGCTTTTAAATACATCCCTTGCTAGAGTCGTCATCAACCATTACATTCCACCTTTAACCTTTCCGAGAACATCCAAAATCTGTAAGCTAACCCTAAAGATGAACACATAAAGACTATTTACACTAGGGTTGATATTTAGACTAGCAAATGATCCAAATACCCCAAAACTAGTCTTAAAGAGTTAGATGGCCAAATTATAAATATAGCTGAATGGACAAATTACAAAGGTAGCCTTCAATTGATCTTATTCGTGGTCTCATTCCGTTGAATTTCCATCTGAGCACGTTGTAAACTTTTAAGTCTTCTCCCCATGCTTCCTTTAAGCCTCCAAGTCCTTGATGGATTGAAGAATGTTCCATAGTCCATGAGGGCTTTGATGCCATCAAAAATTCTTTTCTCTGTACTTTTATCCTTTAATCTTTGTTTTGCAATGATTTTCTCCCCGTCCTATTCTTTTATCCTACAACACTACTATTTATAACTTGTTTTGTCAATCTCTCTAACCTTTTGCCTGTTCACTTAGTCTACTGTAGATACACCATATTGTCTTGTCATCTTTAGAGTATCTTCTAATGTTAGCTTACACGTTACCCTCTTATCTTCATCATGCCACGGAAATGTGGAAAGCCTTTCATGCCTTATACCTCATCCAAGTGTCAATGTGGTTGAATTGACTTCTTACCTCACTTGTCCATGATGTGGAGACCATTTACTCATACTCCCTCACACCCAGACATTGCAATGGAACTCTATGCCCATTTTATACCGCACCATGGTATTGTTGTAGCGTGCACTCCTATGACTAGGCATCTGGACACATTCATTATTGTGGGCATTCATCATAACTTGCCTTATTTTAAGTTGGCAGTCATCCAACCACGCCTTTATCCGCTCTTGGTGGTAGAGATGCAAAGTTAATGGGTTGTGAATTTCATAGGCAGAATTGATTTGTAACATAGTATTAGAAAAAGCTAGAATTCAAAGAGTACTCGCATCTGTCAAATTCACTTCGTGGCTACCATCCATCTATAATTTGGTGGGGTAGCAATTTGATAATTTTTTTAAATTTCTATAAGTTGCTTGCATCTGTATAATTAAACATAGTTTCCCATTGCATTTTTGATATATAACAGGCTGTAAGTATAACTTTTTCTAGGTGTTGGACTTGCATGCGTATGATGCAAGACAAAAGGAGTATGCCCTAAAGGGTCATAAGCATTTTTATTTCATGACACTTAATGGCAGTGAGGTATTAATGTTTGCCTTGTTTCGTTCTTTCTTTTTTTTTTTTTGGTCAGATGAAGTTGTGAATTACTCATGTAGTTTCTTGTCCTTTGAGTTTGGTTACTACCTGTTGTTTCTTGTATTTCGATTGTCATATTATTTTGTTGTAATTACTGTTCAGAATGATTTGTCATGTTTTCGATGGTTTTTTGCCGTGGTTTCTTTACTTCCGTTATTCCTTTTCCCATACCGCTTTGCACTGTTTTTTCCTTGAATTGAGGGTCTATCGGAAACAACCTCTCTACCTCCAAGGTAGGAGTAGGGTCTGCGTACACTCTACCCTCCCCACCCCAAACCCCACTTTGTAGGATTACATTGGGTAAGTAGTAGTAGTTGTTGTTGTTGTTGTTATGAAGTAATGAATTATCTTACTTGGATACATATCCTGTTATTGAGGGTCTATCGGAAACAACCTCTCTTCCTCCAAGGTAGGAGTAGGGTCTGCGTACACTCTACCCTCCCCACCCCAAACCCCACTTTGTAGGATTACATTGGGTAAGTAGTAGTAGTTGTTGTTGTTGTTGTTATGAAGTAATGAATTATCTTACTTGGATACATATCCTGTTATTGAGGGTCTATCGGAAACAACCTCTCTTCCTCCAAGGTAGGAGTAGGGTCTGCGTACACTCTACCCTCCCCACCCCAAACCCCACTTTGTAGGATTACATTGGGTAAGTAGTAGTAGTTGTTGTTGTTGTTATGAAGTAATGAATTATCTTACTTGGATACATATCCTGTTATTCAGTCATTTATATTTTGTGAACTATTCTCTGTGTGAACTAATTTAATCTTTCTATCACTTTCCAGTGGCTAGTGTAGATTGTAAAGACCCATAATTGTGGAATTTTAATCTATCTGTTCTCTCTCACCGTTGTGATGTCCTTTCATGCCTCATATTTCAGGTTATAGATGCATGTGCTAAAGGGAATTTGGGACGTTTCATTAACCATAGCTGTGATCCTAATTGCTGCACAGAAAAGGTGATTGTACTTTCTACTGCACTTTACACTTGGTCCAAAAATTTGCTTTCATGTTCTTTTCAGCTTCACAATGAACGGCAATTTCTTCAGGAAAAGGTTTTGTGCGAAAACCAGAAATTCCTTTCCCCTCCATTGGCCTTATACTTCCTCATTTTTATGTATACCTTGCCTTGATTGGACATGTTAATACCGAAGATTAATATTGTTTGGTGAAGCCGAATGGTGCTCTTCTTTCATTTTGCTTTGGGGAAAAAATTTAATCTATCTATATTTTGATAGAATCTAGAATACAATGCTGGTTGTCTAAATAGCCCTAACATGCATAAAATTATAGGTTATTTTGGTAAAAACGTAGTAATAGAAATAGAGTTCTATTAAGTACTACCTCTGGATTTTGCTGTGTGAAACTCGGCTACTAATGATCTACTTAGATTAGAAAAGCACATTAACAAAACTCATTTCTACATGAATGTATAAATCTCAAGTTCTTTTGTTTGCCTTGTGTTTGAATAGTAATAGGTATATACAATCCTACTTAGAATAGGAATAGGAGTAGTAATAGTGATAGGAATAGTATATAGTGTCCTACTTAGAAAAGGATTATATTGTAGTGTCCTAGTTGGAAAAGGTGTCTATTGTAGTGTCTATAAATAGAGTTTCTATGTAATAATGTAGATACACAATTCTACACAATTCAATAATATTCTTCTCTAATATTTCTCACATGGTATCAGAGCCTCTACGATCTTGGTGGTAGAGAATCAAAGAGCTTCCGCTGCCGGCGGGTGGCTATTATCCATATATACCGCCCGTCTGGCCAATGATTATGTTAACAAAAGTAGGATACATGCAAGAACCCCATATTCAAGGGAAGAAACTTAGTCAAACAGGTTACCGTGCGTCAATTTCCGGTGACTTTCTAGGGCTGTTTTGTGTCAATCCCATATCCGTCGGTATTTGTGTAGCACCATGTCATCTTTCCAGTGACTACTTTTTCATATTTAATTTATGTAGCACCATGCCATCTTTTCGGTGACTACTTTCTCATATCTAATTTGTATAGCACCGTGCGATCTTTTCGGTGATTGCTTTTTCATATCTGATTTGTGTAGCACCTTGCCATCTTTCCGGTGACTACTTTTTCATATT
The DNA here is from genome assembly GCA_018342035.1 of Solanum appendiculatum. Lineage (NCBI taxonomy): Eukaryota > Viridiplantae > Streptophyta > Magnoliopsida > Solanales > Solanaceae > Solanum > Solanum appendiculatum. The sequence goes on along the minus strand of JAGDQO010000806.1, from coordinate 687,044 downwards.
TAATTTGTGTAGCACTGTGCCATCCTTCCGGTGACTACCTTTTTCTTGCATATCTGATTTAAGTAGCACCGTGCATCTCTCCGGACTACTTGTCATATATAGTTTGCATAGTACCGTGGATTTTTCCGAACTACTTTCTCGTATCTGAGTTGCATATCACCGTGTGTCTTTTCGATGACTTAGATTTAATTTTCATAGTTCTATTTGTCTTTCCGGTGACTCAAGTTTGATTTGCGTAGGGTTGTGCCATCTTTCCGACCCTACCCATATAATTTCTCTTTTTCAATAGGTTCGTGCCATCATTCCAACCCTACCCATATTATTTTATTTTTTCAATAGGGTCGTGCCGTCAATCCGACCTTTCCTTTATAATTTCTATTTTCCAGTTAGGTCGTGCCATCATTCTGACCCTACTCATATGATTTTATTTCTTAGATTGTGACCACTTTCAACCATCAAATCTAATACTCTGGTGTATGAGCATGTTTCGGCCAGGTTTTTGGTGACTTTCTTATTTAATATCGACTCATCTATTGATTCCAACACTATTTATATACTTTATAGTAGATTTTGAGAACTTTCTGGCGACCGCTGCATTGTGAAGAAGTCTATATGGAGCAACCACCTAAATTTGTTGCTCAGGGGGAGTTTAGTAGCCTTGTATGTCGATTACGTAAGTCACTCTATGGTCCGCAATAGTCTTTGCAAGCTTGGTTTGGGAAGTTCAACATTGTAATTGTCACTCTGTGTTTTATCGGCATTATGCATCAAATTCAGTATTTCATGAGAAGATCAAGCACATTGAGATTGACTGACATTATGCACCAAATCCAGTATTTCATGAGAAGACTAAGCACATTGAGATTGACTGTCAATTTTGTGAATTCAAGTGATCAACTTGCAGATATCTCATCAAGCCCCTCATCGGTCCTCGTATTAATTTCATTTGTAACAAGCTAGATACATATGATTTGTATGCACTAGCTTGAGGGGGAGTGTTAGAATAGTAATAGGTATATACAATCCTACTTAGAATAGGAATAGTAATAGTGAAAATATCATCAGTGGGATTTCTGGACCTACGGTTAATTTGTAACTGTGAACTAATTAAAGACTGAACAATGTGTGCTGCTGCATTCTATGCTCAATAGGAAAATGATTAAAGTTCTAGAAAATTCTTATTAAGATGATAGAGCACCATTAACTATTTTAATGTACTAGGAGTACTAATTTAAGGGAGAGAAAATTCTGAAAGAGTTTGGGGGCATCGCTTAACTAATATAATTAACATATGATGCATATTAAATTTTTGGAGTGGAGTCTAGGAGCCTGTTGAAATTAGAAAATTTTGAGTACTCATTAGAAGGCATCAAGAAGATGCAAGGCAAATACTACAGCAACATGATCAATCAATGGTGGAGTCTACAAGGTTGAGATCTGATTTTTAGAAGAGCTCTAAATGATTGGGAAATTGAGAGTTTTAACAGAATGTTGCAGTTATTGGGATCTTTTGGTGGTATATCCGATTGCCCTGACAGACTTAGACGGAAAATGAATAACAAAGGGATTTTTTATAAGTAAAATCAGTTTACTGGAACCTGAATTAGAGAGGCCTTATTAAGGTGAATTGGCCTAGGAAACAAGTTTGGAAAGTAAAAATTCCAATGAAGGTGTCTTGTTTTGTTTGGTTGGTGATTAGGAAAGCATGCCTAACTGAAGTCAACTTACAAAGAAGAGGTTTTCAGATTTGTTCAAGATGTCTTTTATGTGACCAAGAGGTTGAGAGCAATGAACACCTCTTTTTACACTGCAAGACAACTATAAATCTTTGGCATATGTTCTTTTGTATTTTGGGGATAAAATGGGTAATACCTAGCTCTACTCTGGGGCTTCTGAGTAGCTGGTGGAGTGTAGGGTACAGAGGAGGGGAGGAGGATTGGTGGAAGAGCATCCCTGCTTGCATCTGGTGGAGTGTGTGGAAAGAAAGGAATTCCAGATTTTTTGAAGGCACTAGCAGTTCTATCTATAAAATTAGGATAATTGTCTTAGGCTGTTCTCTTTTTGGTGTAAACAAAGTATATGGGGGAAGTAGGTGACTTAGTTAATTTAATTGGCAATGTATAAGAATATAGGTTTTTGGACAGTGGTCTTTTGTACTTTTTGGTTGTTTTAGTAAAGATCTCTCAACTTAGCACTTTCTTTGCGGTGTGTAAGTTCTGTTTAATAGAAATACAATTGTTACCTTCCTCAAAAAAAAAAAAAAAAATTACAGCAAAAGAAGGTGTCTGCTACTGTACAAAAACTCACTAAATAACTAGAGTGCAGACATAGTGCAAAAAAAGTTCAACAGCCTGGTTGAACCTACTATATAAGTTGACCAAACAGTTGAATTTAAGAATGTGCTTAGGAGTTGAAATCCCATCAAAACATCTACGATTCCATTCCTTCCATTCCAGATGCATCAAAAGATAGCAGCAGGCAGTAATGCATGCATAACCCTGCATATCTATTCTCTGTGATTGATTATATCAGATTTTGTGTTTGTAAATTTCATCTTTTTTTTAAATCACTGGTTTGTTAATTGAATGAAATACCAATCCCCCCCCTCTTACTTGATATATTTTTGAGTACTGTTGTGACTCAACTTTCTTTCACTTGCTAACACAGTGGATGGTCAATGGAGAGGTTTGCATTGGACTCTTTGCTCTAAGGGACATCAAGAAGGTAAAGTGTCTCCTTCTGATTGTTTTTTTTTTTTTTTTTTTAAACTGGTAATGTTAATATCTCCTTCTGATTGTAATTTGGCATTAACTGTTTTGCATTTTACGGGATATTTGTTGTTTTTTCCTAGTTAGTGAAGTAGAAAAATGGATTCTTCTCTTGTCTTAATGGACATTCCAGTTATATGTATGGTCAACAAACACACTAGGAGTAGTTCTGAGATCTCTAACACCTAAGCTGAGGACAGTTGCATTATGGTTCTTGTGATAGTTATTGGTTTTTTACAATGACCATTCCATAATCACTTTTAGCAAGTCCTTTGGTGATATTTGATATGCTTCCAATTTTAGTAGCTTGCCAATGAATATATGCCATACTACTTGTGAAGAAAATTTACTATTACAAAAATACGATTGGCCAAAAAAGACACTGTTATGGCTTAAGATTTGCCATGTAAAGGGCAGTTCATGGTGGAATTGTTGGTAGAATCTGGGTCAAGTTTTAGATGGGTCATTTAGTTGTTCTAGCCTTTAGGCCTTGAATACATAGATGTGTTTAGGTTGCATTCCCTCTTACTTTGTTCTTGTGTAAAAGGAATTTTATACTGAAATATATCAAGATTATGTTAATAGATATCACTTTCAAACAAAAATGATTATTTCAACTGATAATGAGTTTCAGATAAAAATAAAAATCATACGTCTGAGAGTTTCAGTTTTCTGAGAACTTATCTGCATGGTAGCACGCAGACCCCAATTCCAGATTGGAAGAGGGACTTGTCAAAACTCTATTTAGGAACTCTTGAAGAGGGTGTAGTAGCTATTCTTAGTTGTGCTCAATACATGATTATCGAGAATTATAAGAGTAACACTCCATTCTAAACTCGGGGTTAACTGCTAAAACTTTGGAACCCAAAACTTGAAAGATTCATAATTTATTTCGAGGTTTATCCTGTTGTTTGTTGTGGATTGCAACAAGTTTCCTTGCCCTTCAATCTGTTACACAATTTATAGGATTCATATATTCCTATGTAATGAGTTCCAAGTCTGAATAGGTTGAATGACAAGAAAATTTAACTATCGGTATTGCTTGTTAACTACTTATTGGTGTTTCAAAGTTCAATAAAAATGCTTTAATTTTTTTATCTTAATTGTAGCAAGTGGCATCTATGTATCAAAAAAATTATAGCAAGTGGCATCTACTTATCAAAAAAATTGAAGCAAATGGCATCTGAGCTAGCTATGTTCATTTGAACAGTGATTGTAGCTTGATGAAAATAGTGATGGTTGAGCTTTTCGTACATAATCTAGTTAAGTCAATTTTGGTACTCCGTCCCATTTTTTGTGGCACCCTTTCCTTTTCAGTCCGTCCCAAAAAGAATGTCACCTTACTATAATTAGAAACAATTTAACTTTAAAATATCCCTTTTACCCTTAATGAAATGATATTCAACCACACAAATATCTAAGGATTGTTTTAGACCACAAGTATCATAAGTCTTCCTTAATTCTTAAACACCGTGCCAAGTAAAACGGTGCCAGATAAAATGGAACGGAGGGAGTAGTATTTTACAGAAAATTTCTGGGAAAAGTTGTAGTCTGAGTCTGACTAGTCGAGTTTGTTTCTTCAATCTGCTTAATTGATTACACTGAAGTTTATGATAGATCATCTGCCTATGGATTTTAATTGTAGTCCTGTTGTCACTTGTTATCTAGGAAGGTCTTCTTCTTCAAATAAATAATGCTGTAGTTTTAATAGTACACTTGTATTAGCTGCAGAATTCTTGAAGGAAAGTTTAAGTACTTTTGACTCGGGAATATACTTTAAGTATTTTCCTTTTCTTCCCCCCCTCTCCCCTCATTGAATATGATTTACGTGATATATATGCATTTCACTTTGTTTATCATCTAATTTAAAGTGGTTTCACACTTGGGTATGAGCCATCATCTGCTACCCTTAAATTTGTTAAATGCGTGAAACCAAATGAAACCACTTGAGTTTTTCTACTCTAGGAATATTTTGTCCTATTCTGCTGTCTTTATCTTTTTCCTCTTTACTTTAGTCTTTAGCAGAAGCCTCTTTTCCTTCTCTGCTTTTCATGTTTCTGGTGAGAGATGAGTGAGAGTGATGGGAAGAAGTAAATAGGTATGCTTCTCCAACTGGTTCTGGAATCCATTTGCATCACAAGTTGCTAGCTGTTTCCTGACTAGGCTTTTGATTGCATAACCTTTATGGATCACATCTTGAGTTATCACAAGTTTGCAATCTAAGTAAATGTCTTTTCATTTGTTTCTGTTATTTTCCCAATTAATGTGCTTATGGTTTGCTTGTTCAGGGTGAGGAGGTTACATTTGATTACAATTATGTGCGTGTCTTCGGGGCTGCAGCGAAAAAATGTGTCTGTGGCTCGCCTAGATGTCAGGGCTATATAGGTGGAGATCTGCAGAATGCCGAAGTGATAGTTCAGGCTGATTCAGATGATGACTATCCTGAACCCGTTGTTTTCTGCGAGGATGGTGACATGGGTGATGAACTAAACAAAATTCTATCTGCAAGAAGTTCATTTGATGTCACAGAAATTAGAACTCCAGGGGAAACACCTAAAAACAAATATAAACTGGATGAACCTTTTACTGGAAACCTGGAGAGTACCACCCAAACACACACAGGGCATATAATGAAACAAGAAAATTCCAACATGGACAACTCTGTTGCTGCTTTTGGCTTGAAGATCAAGGAGGAAAGCAACAAGTTCCATAATGAATCTCCTTCATTATCTCTGAAGAAGAAGGAATCATCTGAGGCAATGGAGGGGCTAGAAAGCCTGTTGCATTCTTCAGTACGACCTGTGGGAAATTCCTTGCAGTCGGAAGATACAACCACTAAAACCATATCTGAAGTCAAAAGAGAGTGCTTAGGTGCTGACAAAATTTCTTCTGCACTGCCATCTCCAAATGCTATGCTTAGCAAGTCATTGAGGAAGAAATCAGGCAATGGGGAAGCCAGTGATGAATCGTTGAAATCTTCTCGTCGATCATCTTCAGTTAAAAAGGGAAAGTCAAAGAATAGTGCTGTGAATATGACATCTGTACCTGATGTGAACAAATTGCAAATTCCACAACCTAAATTCAAGAAACCAACACATGATTCCGCAAATGGTCGTTTTGAAGCAGGTATATCATTATTATCAAGCTTTTGGAATCTGTAGATTTGAAAGTATCATTAAAATAAACTCTTGCGCCTGAATCTGCAGTTGAAGAGAAGCTTAATGAGTTGCTGGATCATGATGGTGGAATAAGCAAACGCAGGGTAAGTAGTTCCTAGCTACAGGATGTAGTCTATATTACCTTCTTTTCTTCTGCTCGGTGATCGGGAGTAGTGGCTGCTTTGTTTTTTCGTCAGGTTGTGTTTCTAGTGCTTAGGTCACTGATTTTGGAAAAAGTAATCATTCTTTTTTTAAAAATGGAATGTGCATTTCCTCAGCTTTCTGTCCATCCTTCCACTGCCATTTGGTGTGGCTTCTTTGCTGTGTATTGATGAAACACCATAGACAGAAATTGTGAAAGGGAGGCCTGGTGGGTGCTCATAGAGGGGTGAAAGTTGGCTTATGATTTGGCACTTGATATAGGTTTTAGTGATGTCTCCATTTCTAGGTCTTCATTTGTCCTCTTTACAGTGTTGCTTATGTGCGCTTGATTAATGTTAGATCACTCATACATTTGAATACGTTAACCTTTTTTCTCTGCAGGATGCATCTAGGTGCTACTTGAAGCTCCTCCTTTTAACTGCTGCTTCAGGGGATAACTGCAATGGTGAAGCTATTCAGAGGTAGTAGATGGCTTTCCTATTGGAAACTCTTCAGTTGCCATGCTTTGTTGGTGATACTTTTTGTTTGTTAACCTATTTTTCTCTTTTTCTTCTTTATGCAGTAACCGGGATCTTTCAATGATCCTTGATGCGCTTTTGAAGACCAAGTCGCGCACTGTTTTGGTGGATATTATAGACAAGAATGGTAGTAATGTGGTGCTTATTGCACTTCTTTTTATTTTTGTCCCAAATAAATTACTGACTGTTGGAGTGTGATCGTTTCTTGCTTGTTAGGTTTGCAGATGTTACACAACATAATGAAACGATGTCGAAAGGAATTCAATAAGATCCCAATTCTCAGAAAGTTGCTTAAGGTAATTACTTTAGAATTATGCAGTCCAAGTAAATTTTACTGACTGATGAACTAGCTCTTTTAACAGTACCAGGATTTGAGAGGATGTGGAGAGAACTTTTTATTTGTTAGTTAATCTTGATGGAATTGGTTTGAGCAAGAAGTTGAAGTGTTGTAAAAATGTATTCATTGACGTCACTCTTATGTGGTCATAAGTTCTTATATGATGGTTCTCTCAAAAGTTCTTATATGATGGGCTGAAGCATTGAATAGCCAATTAACAATTGAGGATCTGCAATTGAGCATCGTCTCCGTAGCTTCCTTAGGTCCCATTTTTACTACAACGGGAGGACAAAATTGTTTCTAGCTTTTTATATGGACAAAACTATTTTGGCGCCAGAGTGTTCTCTTGGAAATGCTCAGTAGACTCAACGTGGCTATTAAGATCTTATCTAGCTTTTGGCCAGAATATGTCAACTGTTTTCCTTTCTACAGGTTTTGGAGTATCTAGCTGTAAGAGAGATTCTTTCACATGAGCACATTAATGGAGGTCCCTCTAGACCAGGAGTAGAGAGGTTAGTATATACTCTTTCATTTCACATACATGGAAGTCTTTTCAACCTACTTGCGCGTTAAGGATCTAAAGTAACTCCACTATAAACTTATATGAATCACAGCATGAACAAAAAGCACAAGAACTCAACTAGACAATGCATATATTGTCTTCTCTTATATAGTTTAGAAAAAGGGTAAGACATAAAATCAGAATGACTACAGAAATCTCTAGATGGGAGATTCTAAGGGGTCGTTTGGTACAACGATTAATAATTCAGGGATTAGTAATGCAAGGATTATTTTTTATCAAGTGTTTGGTTCATTGCTTCCCATCTAATCTTGTGTTTGGTTTAAAACTCTACAAAGTTTTTTTTCCAATTATATCCTTGAATTATTATGTGATTTTCTATTTCATGTAATTGTGTCAAGGTAGATAACTGCCGGACAATATTATTTTTTTGTGGCCTTCTAACTTGCTAGGAGAAGAACAATTTTGTCGCCATGTTTGATATTTTCCCACTTGAATTATTTGAGGGTAAATAATTGTCATCTTAATAAATTGATCACTCACAGAACATCAATTTTCAATTTTAAAAATATAGGCCATTTACTTTTAAAACCGAAAAGATGGTAAACAATAGTAAAATCGAATAAACTATCTATTCTTACACATAAAAATTGCAAGTTGTAGTTTTAATATATATACAATTTTATAAATTGTTCAAAATACAAATAATCAGAAAACCACATATATATCAACAAATAATACATTCAATTAAGATCACAAACGTCATTTGGTCATATATTTGCTTTTTCAATTAGTAAATATTAAACAACTCACATTTCAGATATTGTATTGATTTGTATTGGATTTCTTTAGCAACAAACAACTCTCTCCAAGTAATAAAATTCGTAAGCTAATTTATTTTAATAAATTTACTAGTAGAAATATAAAACATAAAACCAAGAAAATAAACAAAATGATTAAAAAAATTTGAGGAGCATTTTTGTCTTTATATATATTAATCCGATGATATTAAATCCTATGTATTGCTAATACCACCAAATGGAAGGTAGTAGTTTTACACCCTATAATATACCAAATAGGGTGTATTAGTTATACATAAGTCCAAAATTCCTACCAAACATAGTACTCCCTCTGTCACACCCTAGAATATAACAAATAGGGTGTATAACTAATACATGTATTACTTATACATAGGTCCAAAATTGCTACCAAACATAGTACTCCCTCTGTCCCAGTTTATATGACTCACTTTCCTTTTTAGTCAGTCTCAAAAAGAATGACACATTTCTATATTTAGTAATAATTTAACTTTAAATGCCCATTTTATCCTTAATAAAATGATTTATAGCCACACAAACTTCTATCACTTATTTTAGACCACAAGTTGAAAAAATCTCTCATTCTTAAATTTCGTGCCAAGCCAAACTAACTCATATAAATTGGAACGGAGGGAGTACTAAATGATATCATACATAATACATGGACTATTTCTCCTAATACACTCTACCAAATGAATCCTAAATGTTCAAAGAGTTGCAACTTGAATTTTTTTGTTGATTTTAAATTGGAGATGAACTGCTAGAATTGCTCGTCTCACCCTTTTTTATGTTACACTCCTAATTGCAATTATAAACCTTAAGATGTCCATTCCATCTCACCCAGTTTCCCCATCGAATTGGAAAAGAAGAAAAACAAAGAAGTCTCTCATAGTTGAAGCGTTTCAAAAGCCATTGCTTCAACATTTCAAGTGATGAAGTATTGCGGTGCCACGAGTTATCACATCATAGGTGAAACTATGCACTCCAAATAATGATGTGCAATATGATCCGAACGAGAAATAGTTGCTAATTGATTCCTAACATTGAGAATGTAACAATATCAGCATTAAATTTTTTTTAACAGGTATATCGGCATTATATATGTTGAATGCTGAATTGGTTATTTCAATTATAGTTTGATTTAAGTGCTAAAGTTATATATGCTTGTTATTTCTGAATGTTGCATGAATTGCATGCTTCACTCCTACCTTTTCACTTCAAGTCCCATAAACCTTGTCACTTGTTTGCTATTCGCTTTCAAAAAACACTGTGGTAGTTGCCTTAGGCATTTAATCTGCAGTTACACCAACCTCCAAGTACTAAAAATAGCAATTTTCTAGTTTAACATTCAAATAAATGATTTGTATCTAGACTGCTTATATTGCTCACATCTTCTGGGAGCAACTCCTTCATCTGAATGAATTCATACTTCTATTGTTCTTTATTTTTTTTAAAAGTCTTAGATTGTTATTCTAGACAAGTTAGCTGTGGGCTGGTAACTCAGTTTTGAAAGTGACATGTCACTGGATTGTGACAGTGATGTGTGTTGACCAGAAAATTGCCGACTGCTGGTTAATCCGACCATCAACATGCATATACTAGTTACTAAGGTCACATGAACTATGAATCGGTCGCAAAAAAATATAAGAGCATTGAAAGGGTGACTATCTAAGCTACTTTAATAGGGCTGTTAAGATGAACAGGGAATCAGTCTTTAAAAATATGAATAAATAAGAATTATGGAAACATGAATATGCTGCATGAATAATGGCTGGAAGAGACTGGAATAGTTGTCGGGTGTGGGAATAGTGGATGAAATAGAATATTCAATTCTCAACTTTTGGCCATATTTTATCAAGCGAAAACTTGAGATTTCAAAATTGATACTGAGGGTATGTTTGTTACTCTTGCAGCTTTAGGGTCTCAATTTTGGGATTGACAGAACACATTGACAAACAGGTAACCTGTTCTTGCTTTATGCACCATTTCATTTCATCAAGTTGTAAATGGTATATTAATTATACTTAATAAAATATTTCAGTTTGATTGATTCTTTTGTATTGCCCCTCTCCCCCCCTACTTTTCTTGGTTTTCAGTGCAAACTGAAATGCTTCCCATTTGTGCTCATGTGATGATTGGAGAAACCTATGGATGTATGATGTATGTAAAGTGAAAAGACTGATTTCTTCTCTCCTAATATAGCATTATAATTATAATCTATACAAGAAAGTTAATATCAAAATCAGGTGAATATAAAGGGGAGGGCACACATTACCAATGTCTCACCAAGTCTTATCTGTCTTCTAAAATCTTTAGAATCTGTTAGACCAAAACTTAGACAGTACCCCGCACCTACAAGAAGCTCTACTAATGTGGCATTCAGGGGGAAGCATGCAGAGGCCTATATTCTGTGTTCATCATATTGTTTCAAGGGGAGATGGCACATATTAGATGCCTTACATCCTAGACAAGATTGTGCCTGTATTGTTGAGCTTGTTTTGTTTTTATATTTTTTCTCAAATAACTGAGGCTACCAATGACATATTCTTCAGTCCAACAAGCTGAAACCTCTAGAGTTTGATTTTATGGTTGGAAACCTCCTGTTTATGTTAAAAAGTACGTGTATTTGTTGATGGTTAATTTGTGTGCTGAAGAAAGTGACTATACTCCGCAATTAGCTTTAATGAGAATTAGATGGAGGGAAAGAGGAAACTCTGACTTTTCAGGATGGAACCTTTTCCCAGAGCCGCCACAAAAAGTTGTGAAGTGGTTAACAGGAGGGAACTAGTTTTAGAGAAAAGGATTCTAGCTCCGGATTTTGCATGTCAATGTTGATGAACAATTTCTCTTTTGATCTTAGTTAGAAAAAAAGTTATTAGAACTTGATTAAGGAGGTCAAGCTAACTTAGAAGGAGTCTCGACTTTTTATAAACTAGAAGGAAATTTCTAGAGAACTTGGAGACAATTTGCTTTGATGTTTTTACTTCTTTGCTTTTGATTGGGCTATGAGGTGATGAGGTCTTATTGGCTCATTTCCTGCAGGCTTGATCTATATTTATACGTGAAGCGTGCTAGGTCCTCCTATCATGCATATTGTAATTGATTCTACTTTATCCTTGGATCTTCCGTTATTCTGCTAGTTTGATTATTACCATGAAAATGATTGTTCATGGGCATGCGATGTTTCTGTGTTTTTTGGTGTGTGAGGTGGGGGTTCTAGTCTTTGAAATCACCTATCTTGATCCGGAGGTCTAGGTTTCTTGTATAATACCACTTGTGCATTAAGTTTTTTGACATTAGTTTAATTGATTCACTGTGTTTATGGTCAGGTTCATCAAATTGCAAGGAACTTCAGAGATAGGTGGATACGTAGACCTCTCAGAAAAAGTAGCTGTATTGACAGAGATGACAGCCAGATTGATGTGCGTCCTTCTCCACGGTACAATAGGTGTTCACCATTACAAGACCATTGTGGTGTGAAACCCTCAGAAACAGAAGAATGTACTTCACATTTAATGGTAGAATCTACTACGATAGATGCTGGTGTCCTTGATGGCTCATCTACTTCATGTGTTGATGGGGCACCCAATGGGGCAAGGAAACGTAGGCGTAAGAGTCGATGGGATCAAGAGGCAGAACTAAATTTAGATCAAAGAATTGAAACCAATGCGGCTGATGATCAAACGCAGGACATAGATGATGCCCCCCCTGGGTTTTCAGTCCCCAGGAAGGCCCCTAGAATCTCATGTGGTGCTTCTTCAAGTGCAGATTGTAGACTCCAAGAACCTAGTTGCAAGAAGCATCCGCATCCAATGGTCACAGGGCATTTGCAGCAGAGGTTTATTTCACGATTGCCAGTCTCCTATGGAATTCCACTTTCCAAAGTGCAGCAGTTTGGGTCACCTCAAAAAGAAAGACGTGATGCTTGGGGTGTTGCCCCAGGAGTACCTTTTCATCCTTTTCCTCCTTTGCCTACATATCCCCGTGATAGAAGAGATCCTATATCTCCTGCAGATAATGCTGGAAGTTTTAGCGAGCCACCTCAAAATCCTGGACAAGATCGCCATTCTTGTTCTCCGGGCCAGTCTGCTCATAATCCCCCATGCCTAACTGGGACAAGCCTCCGCAAGACTCTGTAAATACCCAATTTGATGTTGAACGAGCTTGGTCATAACTTGGGAAGGAATCATTTTTGGCAGCAGAAGTTTATTAAATTCAGAAAGGCCTCCCTGGCATAGGGGAAGAAGTGGCCGGGGGGGGGGGGGGTGCACAGGAAACAACTCAAACGATAGTATGTGCAGTGTAGGTGTAGCAAGCAGAGAGAATGAATCTATGAGTTTCCATATCGGTAGAATGGAGAATTACTTCTCAACAGAAGATTCACTATAGACAGTTTTTAGTTTTAACTTCCATAGGTTAAAGCCCTCAGGAGCTTCCAAGTTTTTCTCCAGTGCTCCTTTGTACTGATAATTCTTTGCCACCAACAGAATTGTAAAGCACTTATTCTGCTTTTGGGGGTCTGAGTCCATAATTCTTTTTTCCTTGTTTTTTTCTTCTGTTGTTAAGGTTTAGAGAAAAAAAAGAAGAAAGATATTCTTATTCGACGCGTGCTACATTGGCAATATCATTATTTATGCCTCACAGAGGTAACATTCCTATATCTTTTTATTTTATTCTTGAAATGCGAAGTACCGTCATAAAAATTTGATATATTGATGTTGCTACATTCTAGTTGTCACTATGCCAAACTGTATTCCCCTTCTAGTTTCTGGCGTTTTGCTGTCGTGGAAATGTATGTTTTTACCTTGAAAATGGATCCTGATACAGGCATTTCAGAAGAATATGATCTCAGTTGCAATCCTTTCTTTCTTTTTATTCCAGAAAACATTCAAATGCGTCCTGTAAAACAAATTGAGTTACACTAGTGAAAAAGGGGCAGAAAAGGTCTCTTGTGCAATTGTTCCTTTGATCTCTACTTGCAGGTGGCTTTACTTGATTATAGATTGTTCTTTAATGTATCGTTGGACCGTTCTCATGATACTTTCAGGTCTAGATTGCATTGTGGAGGTGAAAATGCAGGAATGAGATACAAAATCTGTAACAAAGTTTGATAAAAGTCCATTGAAAAAGGAAGAGCAAAAGGTTGATTAAACCTTTCAAGGAACTCAAGCCACTTGGTAAAGAAGAATATTGTAATCTCAAGTCTCAACAATGACCAAACGTTCAACTTTTCATATATATTAACAATTGCAAATGACTTCCATTCTAGGTTACAAAAAAATGCAAACAGAAACAAAGCATAATATTATATCATCTTAACAATTATTGTTGTAAAACTATGCAACTGCGAGTTCTACCTTCCTTCCTATCTAAAAAACACAAAGAAGAAAGAAAGAAAGACAATAAACTGGACAGCAAGAAAAGGAAAGAGTTGAATTGCACTAGATAAGTGCTTTTTATCTCCAACATTGAACTCTCAATATTTTCGGAGCATATTTCTGACACGGATGAAGCACCATGTTTTCAGCAGCGTCTTTCGTCTTCTCCATCCATCAAAATACTTACCAATCACCTTCTTATAACTAGGTCTTTGCTTAACCAACACCCAATAGTCTGCTATGTTTGGACGACTGTTTATGTACTCGTCTTCCAAGTTCAAGAGTTCAATTCTAGCTAGAACAGGAATGAGCATTACATCAGCTAGACTGAACTCTTCCCCGGCTAGATATGATGTTTCACCAAGTTTGAGTTCCACTTCATCAAGAAGTCTTACTAGATGGTTCTCACTTCGTCTCAAAACGTCAGCGTTCTTCAACTTGTCGTCTGTATCATATGCCTGTCGTAACTTACAGTGGTAAGCACTTGCTAAGTCGGGAGATTCAGCCATTCGGGCAATTATTACACGTCTCAGGAATTTAGAAACACATAGCCGATACTTCTCAGGGACATGGAAAAGGGTGAAGTACATTGCATCCCATTCTTGTATTTTATGCATCCATTCGACAACATCTCTGCTGCTAAGGTTCAGATTGTTTCCACCAGACGACACTTTCTCTGCGATTCTTTCAATATACCTGTGCATATTGGAACAATTAAATATTCTTCCCCTATAAATACCCCCCTAAAAAGTCGAAAATAAGAAAATACAAACTATCATTCAGCCAATATACTTATACTAATCAAGATGTCCATTATCTATCCATCTGTCTAGATATAAGCTCTAAGGATCATAAGTAATCTAAAATGTTATCGTCCAGAGAGCACAGTACAACTCTATTCTTGCCAGGAGAAAGGATCCCCAGAGGGAACAACCTGGTGATCAAAATATAATTCATAACTATTCCTCTAATAAATCAACCAAATTATGTTTAATGACAACGGCTTGCAATACTCCTTTTTAACCTTTCATGCTTACACTTTTGTACTGATAGGAGAAAAGTATAGCAAGGTGAAGAGAAGACTTACTGAATTATCTCAATCGTATCATATATGATGTGAGAACCATTCTGGAATACAGGAACTTTCGCACTTGGATTCATACTGAAGAAAAATGCATCCATGTTCTTGCCCGTTAAAGGGTTCACATGATGCGACGTGTAATCGATACCTTTCTCTTCCAAAGTAAGTCTCACCTTCTGGCTGTCCAAGGAAAAAGGATGATGATATAACTGCATGGTATTATTAACATAGAATGCCAAGAATGTTATACCTGCACCAGATTACAACAAAATCATCAGTTAAACTACCTCCGAATAGGCAGATGCAACAACATTTTCTTCTTACAATAGGCAGATGCAACAACAGTGACATGAAGCAGCAATCTAAAAACTTGAAAACAACATTTTTTTCTTACAAGACTTCGTGAGGACAGGTGAAAAACTAAATTCGATAATTCCATGAAGATTGTTAGCAACAAAATGGAAGACAGCAGAAATCATATAAGTATGTCAGCAAACAACAGTAAGCCACAAAACTGATGTTGCCTAATTGTCAAATTTTGATCAGAAGATTAATGACCACTTGGTATTCTGCAATCAACTCATATAGCAAAACAGAACCACTAATGCATGTGTATAAACTTCATAAGTTATTATCACATCTCCTTTTTTTTCTCCTTTGTTGCTCTCACATTCTCAATCTACAACTTTAAGGAGTCATTTGGTGTGATGTATAAGGTAAATAATCTCGGGATAAAATACAGTATTATTTTATCTTGTGTTTGGTTGGAGGTATTAGATAGTCCATGGATTATTTATCCCACCATTTATGCCATAGTAATGAGATAAGTTATCTCATATACATGGTGGGATAAGTTATTCCGGAATAACTTGTTCCCAATCCAACGACCCCTATAAGCCAAACTGATGCCCACAAAGTTGGATACACTAAAGCTAGCATTTGACCATAGATTTTTTTTCTAATCACCATGGTGTTCGGGCCAGCTTTCGCACACCTTGGCTAATTCCACGGGATACCTGCCACCTCCCACCAGCAATAAATACCAGGTAACTTTGTCCACCAAGGCTAGTACAGATGGAAAGAATCACCTAGTGTTTTTTGTCTCCGCTGAGTTTTGAACCTGAGAGCTCAGGATTCTCAACCACTTCATTGACAACTAGGCCACAATTCTCAGAAAACTTCTTCAAATAGAATCTGTTTGACCACAAAATTTTGATCTTAAAATATTTTCAGGTTCCCAAAAACTGATCACGGATTTTAGGGACTTCCACTCATAAAATTTCATTTTTTCCCCGAGTAAATGCATCTCTAAACCCAACTTCAAATCCCAAGACCTCAAAAACTCAATTTTTTGCAAATTTTAAATCTATATAACCAAAAAAGTATATGAACCCACAACTGGTGGGTCGAAGATTCGAACCAGTACCAACTAGACTATAATCTTGGCCGAAAATTAAAAAAAAATAAAAAATCACTCAATTATGATCAGAACCCACAATTTCCAGAAACTAACAGAACAATCCAGAAACCCCAAGAATCAAAACGAAAAACCCAGAATTAGTAATTTAATCAGCATAAAAAGAAGAACTTTTGAAAGTAAAAGTAGCAAAAACAAGAGCATACCTAATGGAATCCAGTAGAAAATTCAATTTGGTAAAAAGCTGACTCTGTGATTTAGAGAATTGGGGTCTCACACACACACATAGAGAGAGAAAGAGTACAAATTGGCTTAAAGGGGTTTATGCCTTTTTGTGGAGAGAGAATTTGACAACCGAGAAAAGCAGTTTTCGAATTGCCTTTTGCTTGGCTTTCATGGAAATAGGAAAGCGACTAATAATTCCTTATTACTTAATTCATTCAAAGAAATAAATATGTCCAAAAATATTTAATTTTTTTTTTTATCATACTCTTAAATATAATATTTATTTTGATTATTACTTAATTGTGTTTGGTTGGGAACAAGTTAGACTTCGGGTGCACTAATAAACTTAAAATAAAAACAAAGAAATAGGGCTCTTGCTGGATTCAAACTCTAGTCTGGCAGGTGATTCCTCTAGCTTGTATTAACAGCACAAGAGAGCTCTAATATTCCTCGGGGTGCACTGTTAATTATATCCTAATTTTTGGTAGTTTCTCAAGATAGATATACGTATATATACATGATTTTTTTCGAAGTTAACGGGTGCACGTGCACCCTGACATAAGAATGTGGGTCCGTCTCTGTATCTGAGATAACTTATCCCGTCATTATGGTATAAATGGTGGGATAAGTTATCCCAAACATGACACCCAAACACAACACCAAAATTTTATCCCTAGACTATTTATTTTTACCCCTCACACCAAATCACCCTACATATCGTATTGTAAAGATTTAGTGTTATATAATTATTGTTGTTTTATGTAATCACGGATTTATCAATGTGATTGTGTCTTTATATTATAATTTTCTTATTTTACTTATTATTTAATAATTTTATTTTATCATTTGTCTTTTTTTAATAATAATTTTATATCGTACCTCACTTTTTATTTATAATATTAGAGGTTTAGCTTTCATAAGATGGTGTATCATATTATAAAATAACAGAAAATAATGTAACAATATATTCATCAATGTAATATAATATGATAGATTGTGAGTCGATACATAATGAATGTCCAAACATACTGATATTCTTTTAGTACGTTTTTATAATTTTTACGGGAAAGGTATTCCAACAATAGCATATCCACTAAAATTTAATAAGTGGAATTCGGAAAAAGGTAGAGTGTATATATGCATATCTTATCATTACCTCATAGAGGTAGAGATGTTGCTTCTGGAGGAGGATCCTCGGCTCGAGTACCGCATATCAAAGTAGGTATGAAAAAAAGAAAACGACAATGAAGAAAACAAAGCAACTAATAATGAAATAGTAACAATCATAGAATAGTTGGGTAACCTCAACACAAGAAACAACAAATGATTCTAGAAATAAAAAAGCAAGACACTATGAGAATAAGGCTAATTAAACCTTTCGAATAGCAAGACAATACTCCAAAGCTACTAACTTTCTACCTTAATACTCAATTTTCATACACTCCTATCTAAGATCATGTCCTCGGTAATTTGAAGTTGCATCATATCATGTCTAGTCATATCTCCCTAATACATTTTTGACTTACTTCTACCTCTCCTCGTACACAATATATCCAACCTCTCGCACCTTCTTACTAGGACATCTGTACATCTCCTCTTCACATGTCCAAACCATCTCAACCTCACTTCCCTCATCTTATCACCATGGTGGCCATTTCCACCCTTTCCTGGATATCCTCATTCCTAATTTTACCACTCCTAGTATATCCACACATCCATCTCAACATCATCATTCCTGCAACTTGCATCTCCAGAACATGAAAGTTCTTGACTAACCAACACTCCACCCTATACAACAAAGTCAATTCAACCACCACTCTATAGAACTTACATTTAAGTTTAATTGATACCTTTTTATCACAAAAGGCTCAGGAGGCATACACTGACATCATCGTCGATGTCCCCACTTCCCTGGATTATAGACCCAAGATACTTGAAATTGTTTCTCTTGGGAATAGCATGTGTGTCAAGCCTTACTTCCACCCTAGCCTCATGCATTGCATCATTGAATTTGCACTCTAAATATTTTGTTTTGATCCTGTTCTGCTCAACCTAAACCCTTTAGACTCGTTTACACACCTCTAACTTAGCATTAACTTCGCCGTGTCTCTCATCAATCAGTACTCTATCATCCGCAAACAGCATATGCCATGACACCTTATCTTGAATATACTACATCAATTTATCGATCACCAAAGCAAATAGGAAAGAGCTAAGAATTGATCCCTGATGCAACCTATAATTATAAATAAAGCACTTGGATCGAAATAATAGAACATACAAACGAAAGCTTATACTAATTATTAACTTTTAAACTAATTATTAACTTTTAATAAAACATACAAACGAAAGCTTATACTAATTATTAACTTTTAATAACGACAAGTCAAAGGATAAAAGAGAAGTACTAAAGATGCCTCATCAATCAATAATATAAAGGGAGAGAAATGAGTAAAATAGAAAGGTAACTAACTAACGTCAATAATGTAGTCAACTCCAAGTCTTGTGCGAACCTCCCCTTTTTTCTTAGTATTAAAAGAAAAATAAATTAGAAGTTTCTTTCTCCGTCAGCCACGCGGAATGGAATGGGTTGGGGTTGGACTGGTAATTGTTTTTCTTCAATATTGGATATCTGTATTAAAATTCGATTAATTTAAATTTACACTATGTAAAGCTTTGTTTGAGAAAAAATAGTACATATCAAAAAAAAATTATATTCAAAATTCAAACTCGAAACCTTTAATTAAGAAAAAAACAACTTCATTCGCGGCACCAAGTAGACTGGTGGTATCAGGTATGGAAGGAAACTACTACTTGTTGTATTTGCCTAAGTTTTCCTTAGATTCACCTATTCTATTCCAATTCCACTCGAAACAAGTTCATTCACCCAAATTCTACGGGCGATTTCTATTGTTATAAATTAAAAATCTTAGTTAACCATGAATTCATCGGAAAATTCATATTAATTACAAGTTAATTAACGATGAACTTCATAACAAATTCTAATTTTTAGTGTTTATTTACCAATTATTATTAATTAGTAAAATAATATTAATATCATTGAAAATCCTTACCACTTCAGATATATCTGAATCTCAATGTATATTTGATTAATTAAGATGTTATCTTTAGATTTGAATAATAAATAGTTAAAATTATTTATTTTTTAACATCTGAGTGTACATAATTCATTCATTTGTAAACATAATAAGCATACAAATTTAAATAAGAAATTAATCAAATATCAGGAAAAATAATTAATTTAAATAAAGTAATTTTTTATTATTTGATTAAAGAAAATGAAACATTATGTTCGCTAGTGATGGTGGAGATAATCTGTAGTGGTGGTAATGATTGGTGTTAGTGACTAGCAATAGTGGTGATGATGGTTATGATGGTGGAAGTGGTTGGTGTTGTATTAAGTACTGTCATGATGATGACGATTGATAGTGATGGTGATAGTTGTGATGGTGAAGTCGGTTGATATTAGCAATTTGGCGGTGTTGATGATGGTGGTTGAAGAATGTGGGGTGATTGACAAAGTGTTGGTGGTAGTACATTGATGGTGGCACTAGTTGTGATGGTAGAGTTGGTTGGTAGTAGAGATTGGCAACAGTGTTAGTGGTTGATAGCGGCTGTGGAGGCGGTGACGATGATGGTGATAGCAAGAATATAAATTATAATGATGGATATGATAGATGTGGTAGCGATAGACAGTAGTCCTTAACAACACTGTTGGTTGCCAATGGTGGCTATGATGGCAGAGGAGGTTGGTGATTGACGATAGTAATGGTATTTGATAATGGCGGTGGTAGATGTGATGACTTAGGTGGTTAGTGAAAATAACTGGTGTTCGTGGATAGAGTGATGGTGAAATATTATCCCCACAATAATAAATCTTAATAATATTACGACTTCATTCAAAATTCTAATTATTAAAACATATTCAGACCAATTAAATACTTAAATCTTAGTGAAAACAAATTCATTTAATGGCCTTAGATCTGAATCATTCAAATTCTGACATTCATTAAGTGCAAGCTCGGTTATAATTGTTTGTGCAACTAGGACACTTACCTCACTACCTCTTACCTACTAAAAACTTGATTATAATCAACTATATTTGTTCTTTTCCA
This sequence comes from Solanum appendiculatum, assembly GCA_018342035.1. Classification (NCBI taxonomy): domain Eukaryota; kingdom Viridiplantae; phylum Streptophyta; class Magnoliopsida; order Solanales; family Solanaceae; genus Solanum; species Solanum appendiculatum. Next base: position 666,526 of record JAGDQO010000806.1, on the reverse strand, counting down.
CATTTTTGTGAATTTCATATATCTAGGAAACTATTCATTTTTACACAACCAATTCCATATAAGTTGTGGACATGATAGAGTTTAGATCATAAGCCTATTTTATGTTAAGTGCTTCTGCCAACTTTGTTCATAGCTTTTTTTCTTATTGAAGTTTTCTTCATCGGTGAAGTTCTCTTTTCATGGCTTTCATATTTTCTCTCTGTGTAGCTTGTATATCACTGTATGTCATGTGTATGCCAACGTATACACTTGATATACAATTATATACATTGATATACACAAGCCATATACATAATATACAGTGATATGTATATAAACACATGTTTGCCTTTGTATGTACCCATACGTCAGGTCTATGTCATTGTATGTATAATAATATGATACATAAATCATACAGTAACATACATCAAACACATACTAGATATATCCTAGATATTCATCCCTTCCACCATTAAAGCATTGCCACAAATTGGTTACCCTTAAAATGGTACAATCAAATTTATAGACATGGCTAGGGGAAAACAATATTAAGATGCTCAAAACATGTGGATCGTATATTATAACTGTCTTAATGAGTATGAACACGATAAAAGAAATAATAAATATAGAATTGAAACGAAACATTAAGTTAAGTGAATAGAATGAATGTCGGTAGCTGACAACATCATATGATAAACTTGATCTTATTGATATTAATAAGAACAACGAATAGTAGAGCTCAAGAGCTAAATAATATGAACTAATGGTCTGTGTTGCTGGTGAATGAATAAGAATTAGATGATTTACGATGAGTGAATAGAAGACTATTTATAATGAAACTCTAAATGTATAATAGGGATTTTGTTCTTATCTTCCGTTGTGTTCTTTAAATTTATTCTTTTTATCGCTTGTTTTTTTGTAGTTTCTACCTTGTACGCTTATTACTTGTCATTTCGGGTTACAAGTTGATTTACCTACTGGTGGGTTATAGTAGATATCATTATGACTCAAATTTTTGGATCGTGACAAGTCCATCCCACAAACTGTGGCATGGTGTAAGGGTGCACAATCTATAATTAATGTTTAGCTCATATTTTTGCAAAACAAATGATAATCAAGTCTAAATTGATACCCTTGAAGATTCTCCTTGAATTTTAAATGAATCACCTTCAGCAAATCATTCATATAATAAGAGAGAAATTTGAAAAGATTGAAAGTAGTAAGTACTAACTGATATGCAATATCCTAAGTTACCAAAAAAAAGAAAGAAAGAAAGATATGCACTATCGTAATTTACCATTTGTTTTTGTTTTGACTTAAAATTATTCTATTACTCAAAAAAATAAATAAAAACAATTAAGGCCATTTGATTATATTCTAGTCATTTTAGGTAAAATGATAAATATAGTTTATAATTAGAAAAAAAATCATTTTCATAATCCATTTGTATCATTCTATTTAAACTTGACATATTCTAAACATTATCATCAAATCAATTTCTTAGAGATAAAAAAAAAAAAGAAGCAAAAATGAAGTTAGAATTGGGAATTGCAATTATGTTGATAATGATTTTTGCAGCACAAGGGATGACTGATGTACAACGATGCCTTCGTGCTTGCAAGCAAAATTGTGGCAATGATAGAAAATGTTACAATGATTGTGTAAATAATTGTGTTATTAATGTGACTGTGCAACGTCAAATTCACTATTGTAAGGTTGGTTGTTTTTCTGATAAGTGTTCTAAATTTGATGTAAATGATAAACAAAGAGTGAATTGTTTGGAGGATTGTTCCAACAAGGATTGTTATTTCAAAAATTAGTAATGTATTTGTTGTTAAATATAAGTATTGAAACAACATGATTATTCTCATTCTGTTTTTTTTACATTAATTTTCAGTATATCAACCAAACAAAGAATTGCACAGTAAACAGGTTACCACAAAGTGTTCACTATATATATATATATATCCTTAATTTTGAATTACATTTATGGTGTAAAAATTACTAATAACATCAGTATATGTAAGTTAATTAAATCCTATTGTCTAAACATATACTAGCAGAATATTGATTTGTAAGCATTTCTATATCACTACAATAACAACAGGTTTTAGCATTAATAAATATGCATATTAACAAAGAGTGCTAAAACCTTTATCGGCATTGGCTAATTAGATCAAATGTTGCGATAGGCTTTAGGACATTTGCAAAGAGTGCTAATTACGACTAAAATATATATTTAGCGGCAATTAAGGTATTATCATTAATCAATTGCGACATATCATTTTTGGTATAGTGTAGATGCTGAATATATCAGCCTTTTTTCAACAAAAAGAAAAATATTCATCTTTGCCTTTTTTATTCTTGGATGAAGTTTGATTTTTCAAAAGCTTTTTCCAAATTCATATTATCTTATTTTGTAATAGTGCTCTTATATTTTAATTTATATGACATAATTTTACTCTATATGTAATTTAAGAAAGAAAAAAAAGTTTTAAATTTATGATTTTAAAACTATAATAGGATTTGTATTCTATAAAAACTTATCATCAGCGCTTTACTTGCATATCTCTGGTTCCCAAATTTCATATATGTGCCAATTCTATTTACGCCTACAGTACTATTTTTACAAGAAAAATAATTATTATTTCATTCGCCTTAATTTATATAATAATATTTGAGTTTTGACTGAACACTTAAATTAAAGAAAGAAATAGCGATTATTAGAACTTGTGGTGTTAAATATTAATAGACATTTATATGGCTATAAAGGTAAAATGAAAAGTTTAAAGGTAAAATATTTATAGATATAAAATGTGTAATTCTTTGTTAAGAAGACTAAATAACATATTTGTTTCACTTAATTTGGGTATGTACTACTTTGCATGAAAAATAATTATTACTATTACTAGCCCCTAGGGGTGACGAAAGAGCGAGTTGAGTCAGATATGAGTCTATCGAAAATGAATAAAGTGAAAATGGGTAAAGTATTCAACTCGACTCATATTTTAATATGGATAAAAATAGGTAAAATCAATCGATAATAGGGTAGAATGTATCACTACCTCGCGGAGGCAGAGAGGCTATTTCGAAAACACCCTCGGCTCAACAAATGAAACATAATGATATATTAATTCTCTATACAATTTTAAATCAGTTGCAACATAAAATGTCAAAAGAAAATAGTTTTGGAGGGAAAATACAGAGCTTGAATTCCCTCCTCTCAGAATTAACGGTAAATTCAAGAATCAAGAAGTGAGTTTTCTATATAAACATTTTGTCTTCTCGTCATTTCCATTAAATTCATTCTTATAATTCCCATCCATTTTTCTTTAATCTCCTCTCTCAGTTGATTCAATAAAGCTGATACAATGATGATATTCAAGAAATCAAGAAGAAATTCCAATGAAAGAATCTACTGTCGTACGTGCAGAAATCCAGTTGTACGCGTCCACGATTTTATTTTGAGGGTAAGGATTCGAATATAATGGTTTCTTGCAATTTGTTTCATGAATTAAGATGTACTCTGTTATATTTCTTGACTAAAAACAGAACCAACTTATTTTCTTGTATACTTTGCAGGTTCATCTAGGAGGGATCTTTCGTAGAGTGTAAGTTTCATGATCGATTTCATGCAACTTGAGATTTATTTCTGCAGTCTAAGTTATATATGTGTATATATGCTGGTATAATGTTCTTGTATCGGACGATGTGACTTATTATTATGGAAGTAGCATAGCCAATACTTACTGTGGCCAATGTGGAACGATGATCGGGTGGAAATTTGTAAGATGGTTTTCATGAACAAGAAGATTTTGTTGTTGTTTTTTGTTTTTAAATTGTAAGTACTGATTTTTTTTAATTTGATCTACAGATTGCAGCCTCAGTATGGTACGAGAATGTTAGAGAAGGAAGATTCATTTTGATATTGTAAGTTTTTAATTAAAGATTTGCAACAGAGTGTACATATAATTGTAAGGGTTGATACAAATGAGTATTTTGTTGCAGGAGCGAACTTAGTTTCTGGAATGGTGTATCATTGCTTCATTTAAACGAGGAACAAGATTTAGGCGCTAATGAGCAAAATGCTGATCAAGATTTAGGCGCTAATGAGCAAAATGCTGATCAAGATGGAGGCACTAGTGAGGAAAATGCAGATCAAGATTTAGGCGCTTACGAGGAAAATACTGATCAAGATTTAGGTGTTAATGAGCAAAATGCTGATCAAGATTTAGGCGATAGTGATCAAGACGCTAGTACGCTTAGATTCCTTTGGTTATTGCAAGTTTCTAATTACAAATTTGCAACAGAATGTACACATAATTGTAAGGGTTGATACAAATGAGTATTTTGTGGCAGGAGCGAGCTTCCTTACGGGAATAACGAGGAACAAGATTTAGGCGCTACTACTGCGCTTTGTTTCCTTTTGTTTTTGTAAGTTTCTAATTACAAATTTGCAACAAAGTGTACACATAATTGTAAGGGATACAAATGAGTATTTTGTGGCAGGGGCGAGCTTAGTTTCTGGAATGGTGTACCATTGATTCATTTACACGAGGAACAAGATTTAGGCGCTAATGAGGAAAATGCTGATCAAGATTTAGGCACTAACGAGCAAAATGCTGATCAAGATTTAGGCGCTAATGAGCAAAATGCTAATGAAGATGGAGACACTCACACTACTACACTTAGATTCCTTTTGTTTTTGTAAGTTTCTAATTACAAATTTGCAACAAAGTGTACACATCATTGTAAGGGTTGATACAAATGAGTATTTTGTGGCAGGTGCGAGCTTAGTTTGTGGAATGCTCTACCATTGATTCATTTACACGAGGAACAAGATTTAGGCGCTAATGAGGAAAATGCTGATCAAGATGGAGACTCTACTGATCAAGATGGAGATGCTAATGAACAAAATGCTGATCAAGATGGAGACGCCAATGAACAAAATGCTGATCAAGACGGAGACGCTAATGAGCAAAATGCTGATCAAGATGGAGATGCTAATGAGCAAAATGCCGATCAAGATGGAGGCGGTAATGAACAGACTCATGATCAAGATGGCAGTACTCCTATGAACTGAATGAAGATGTAGATCAACTAATGATGAAAATGCAGACATTGATATTTGATAGCCCACTCATGCTGACATTCTGCTTACACAAAATGCTATAATTCATAATTGTCTGTTTCCATTTCTGTTGTGAGATTGCAGTACATATTACTACTTCAAGTTGGAATAAACCAATTGACACTGTACGTTTTACATGTTTGAGCTCCGTTATCTCTGTCCTGCTTAGTTTATTTTTAATTTCCTTAACTGCAGCAGCTATATATACAACATCTTAATTCGAGAAATACGCTACTAACGGCCCTCGAGTTATGAAGATCAAGTCCAAATCATCTTAATTCGAGAAATACGCCACTAACGGCCCTCGAATTACGGAGAAATCTAAAGAGGGAGAAGAAACAAGGGGGGAACATAATTGTACTCACAATCTTGATGAATAAAATTATGTTTCTTCATATTTTATTTGTGATTGCATTTTATTTTTCTATCACTTTAAAGTTTGTTGCAAACAAATTGGCATGCCCAATGGGACCAAATCTTCCCTTCATCTCTTCTCTCATAAATCAAATCTACTGAAGAGTTGGTTTGGTCCTTGTAGAGACAAGCCTAATAAAGATGAATTAATGTGAAGATTTTGTAGGAAGATAATTCTTTGGTACAAAATAAAAGGTCAAGATAGTATCTTTGTAAGTGAAATTTAGCTAAACCATAAAATGGTTTCACATTTTAAACCTTGACATTTTGACACATAGTGATGTCATGGATGACATCAATAAGAAGAATTCACTCCTATAAATAGGTAGCTCTTAATTCATTTGTAACACACCTCTCTCTTGCCTTTTCAACTTCTAAGGCATTTGATATTATCTCTCTTGTAGTATTTCACTTGTATTCTTTTTGGAGTGAAATAAATATTGGTGCAGTTGTTCTCTGGTGGACGTAGGATCATTCTAATATGAACCAGGTTAAATATTATTGTTCTTCCTTGTTCTTTATTTTTCACGTTTCCGCTAACAATTGGTATCAGAGCCAAGGTTCTGTCTGAGTATACTCTATGGTTGCAGCACAGTCTGAACTTCCACATCAGAAAAGAATTACTTTGGTTTTCTGTATTTACAAATACTTTGTAGTAGTAGAGGAAGAACAAGTAAAAATGAGTCCCATGAAGTTTGAAATTGATAGATTTAGTGGGTGCAACAACTTCAATATGTGGAAAATTCAGATAATGGCGTTATTGCGGAGGTAAGGTTCAATCCATGCTATTGACGGAAAGTACCCCGTTAAAACATCGGATTCCGACAAGGAAAAGATTGAAGGAGATGCATTGAGTGTAATCCAATTGTCCCTTACACCTAACGTGCTTTGTGAAGTGAGTACAAGTACCGATAAGACGGCCAAACAGTTATGGGAAAGGCTAGAAGCGCTTTACCAGGACCGGTCGGTGACAACAAGGATGTTGTTACAACGGCGGCTTCACACATTTAAGATGGAGTCAGGTACTTTGTTGCAAGACCATCTAGATGCGTTCAATAAACTTGTGATGGACTTACAAACTACTGGAATTAAAAAGGATGAGGAGACGCTTGCATGTGCTCTGCTATTTTCATTGACTTCAAAATATCGTGATATTAAGAATTCAATGATGTATAGTAAGGTGCCTATCACTCTTGAGCAAGTGCGGCAAGCACTTAACTCTTGTGATGTGCGGAGGCACTTTGAAGGAGACAATGGCGACGAAGCTAGTGGGCACTTTGTGAGAGGCCGTACTAGCCAACAGGGAAGGAGCAAATCAAAGTACAGATCAAAGTCTCGTGTGAACAAGAAGAATGCTGAGTGTTGGAGCTATCACAAGAAGGGGCACTTTGAACGAGATTGCCCTATGTCAAAGTCCAAAGAAAAGGTGAGTGCATCCATTGTTGAGCAGGTACATGATTCTGATGATGATTATGTACTAACAACATCATGCAATAGTGGAGTCTATGACAACAAATGGGTGTTAGACTCTGGTTGTACTCTACATATGACATTCCAAAGGGATTGGTTCAGCGAGGAACCGTAATAATGGGCAATAATGCAACTTGTAAAATAATTGGCATTGGTTCAGTTCGGGTTCGTTGCCATGATGGAATCGTGAGGACTATTACAAATGTCTGGCATGTTCCTGATCTGAAGAAGAATTTGATCTCTATGGGTACTTTGGATAAACAAGGCTACAAGTACATCAGCGAAGGAGGAACTATAAAAGTGACTAAAGGGTCTTTAGTCATGCTGAAGGCCAAGCTAGAGGATGGCCTCTACACACTAGTAGGAAGCACCATTGTTGGCTCTGTAAATGCATCTACATCGCAATTGTCTAATGATGACAATGCAAGATTATGTCATATGAGACTAGGTCATATGAGCGCACGAGGACTGGAGATGTTGAGCAACCATGACCTTTTGAATGGTGAGAAGATCGGCACACTTGAATTTTGTGAGCACTGCGTCTTAGGGAAGTAGAAGAAGGTCAGCTTCATCACTGGCAAGCACAAGACGGGAGGGGTGCTAGACTACATCCATTCAGATTTATGGGGTCCCCCTAAGCTTCCATCGAAGGGAGGAAAGAGGTATCTTCTCGCATTCATTGATAATTTTTCACGAAAGGTTTGGGTGCGTTTCCTGAAGGCAAATGGTGATGCTTTTGAAGCATTTAAAGAGTGGAAGATTTTGGTTGAAAATCAAATGGAGAGAAAAATTAAGTATCTTCGTACAGACAATGACTCGGAGTTTTGCAGTGAAGAGTTCAATGATTTCTGCAAAGTTCATGGGATCGCAAGACATAAGACGGTTAGACACACACCACAGCAGAATGGAGTTGCCGAGAGGATGAACAGAACTCTTCTTGAGAAGGCTCGGTGTATGCTCTTACAAGCCAAAATGTCCAAAGTGTTTTGGGCTGAAGCAGTTCGCACTGCTTCTTATATTGTCAATCGATCTCCAGCATCAGTGATTGATTTTAAGACTCCGAATGAAGTATGGTCAGGTGAACCCTCTAACTATTCATACTTGCGAATATTTGGGTGTCCAGCTTATTATCATGTTAATGAAGGAAAGCTTGAACTAAGAGATAAGAAGGCCATATTCGTAGGGTATGTAGATGGAGTAAAAAGGTACAAACTTTGGTGTTTGTCTTTACTCAAATTTGTAGTTAGTTGAGATGTTACCTTTGATGAGTCCTCTATGCTTGATCCTCATAAAGTTTCTGTGGAGTTATCAAGAAACGAGAACAATGAGCAGGTGGAGCTACCAGTGGAGCTTACCAAAGAAAAGGATCAAGAGACTCAAATTGATGAGTCAAAAGATGCAGATCTTGAAGAACTTGCTGTAAATGAACCATACACAATTGCGAAGGGAAGGGAAAAAAGGCAGATACGGAAATCGGAACGTCTCATAGAGCAATCAAATCTGATTGCATATGCGTTCGTAGCTACAGAAGAAGAGATTAAGGATCTCGAGCCCTCCTCGTATGTTAAAGCAACTTCTTGCAAGGATGCTGCACAATGGCGGCTAGCCATGATAGAAGAGATGGAGTCTCTTCACAAAAATGAGACATGTGTCTTAGTTAAAAGGCCAAAGAAGAAGAGGACAGTTGGATGCAAATGGGTCTAGAGAAAGAAAGATGGTATTCCAAAAGTGGAAGATGCTAGGTTCAAGGCGAGATTGGTTGCAAAGGGTTTCAGTCAGAAGGAGGGAATTGTCTACAATAAGATATTCTCTCTGGTAGTAAAACATAGCTCAATTCGCGTGCTACTAGCATTGGTGGTACAATTTGATTTAGAGTTTCAACAGCTTGATGTCAAAACTGCTTTCTTACATGGTGATCTAGAAGAGACAATCTATATGGATCAGCCTGAAGGTTTCCTAGCCGAAGGAAAAGAAGATCATGTATGCCAACTGAAGAAGTCCTTGTATGGTTTGAAGCAATCCCCTCACAGTGGTATAAGAGGTTTGATACATTCATGACTACACATGGATTCTCGAGGAGTGCATTTGATAGTTGTGTGTATCACAAGAAAATGTTTGGTAACTCTATGATTTATCTATTGTTGTATGTTGATGATATGCTTATTGCTGCTAACAACATCACAAAAGTAAATATTTTGAAGAAACTGTTGAGCAAGGAATTTGACATGAAGGATTTGGGAGCTGCAAAAAAAAAAAAAAAATCCTTGGAATGGAGATTTCAAGAGAAGACGGTGTTGTACATCTTTCTCAGAAGAGGTACATCAAAAAGGTACTTGAGAGATTCAATATGCAAATGAGCAAACCTGTAAGTACACTGTTAGCTTCTCATTTCAAGCTCTCAGAGTTACCAATGCCTCAGTCTATGGATGAGGTGGAACATATGTCAAAGGTTCCTTATGCTAGCGCAGTTGGTAGCATTATGTATGCTATGGTGTGCACACGTCCAGATATTGCTCAATCTGTAAGTGTGGTAAGTAGGTACATGGAAAATCCAGGAAAAAGGCATTGGGAAGCTGTCAAGTGGATATTGAGATATCTCAAAGGAGCTTCTGATGTTGGCCTAACCTTTCGGAAAAGTGAAGGTATTTCAGTTCTCGGTTATATAGATTCTGACTATGCATGGGATCTTGATAGAAGGAGGTTCACAACAAGATACATCTTTGCTCTCGTTGGTAGTGCCGTTAGTTGGAAATCGACTTTATAGTCGATTGTCACTTTGTCTACAACAGAGGCAGAATATATGGCAGCAACAGAGGCGGTGAAAGAAGCTATCTGGGTGAAAGGTTTGGTGGCAGAATTGAGTTTGGTTCGAATGAATCAACTCTAAGATGTGATAGTCACAGTGCTATTCATTTGATTAAAAATCAAAGATTTCATGAGCGCACCAAACACATTGATGTCAAATTCCATTTCATTCGAGATGTCGTTGAAGAGGGAGCTATCAAGGTTGAGAAGGTTATCATAGACAATAACGCTTCAGACATGTTGACCAAGATAGTCACACTTGCCAAGTTTGCACACTGCAAGGCCTTGGCGGGAGTATGCATCAATTGATGCAACTCTGAGGGAACAACTGCTAGGTGGAGCTAGTATGTTTAACAAAGCTTTAATTCTTCTTGTTTCTTACAACGGAATAGCCCTGTAAGCTTAGAAGTTTTGGCCAGAGTTGTTCATACACATGCTCAGAACGCAAACCAAGGTGGAGATTGAAAGAGTTGGTTTGGTCCTTGTGGAGACAAGCCTAATAAAGATGAATTAATGCGAAGATTTAGTAGGAAGATAATTCTTTGGTACAAAATAAAATGTCTATCTTTGTAGGTGAAATTTAGGTAAACTATAAAATGGTTTCACATTTTAAACCTTGACATTTTGACACATAGTGATGTCATGGATGACATCAATAGGAAGAATTCACTCCTATAAATAGGTAGCTCTTAATTCATTTGTAACACACCTCTCTCTTGCCTTTTCAACTTCTAAGGCATTTGATCTTCTCTCTCTCTTATAGTATTTCACTTGTATTCTTTTTGGAGTGAAATAAATATTGGTGCAGTTGTTCTCTGGTAGACGTAGGATCATTCTGATCTGAACCACGTTAAATATTATTGTTCTTCCTTGTTATTTATTTTTCATGTTTCCGCTAACATCTACAAATCTGAAGCAGCAAAGGTAGAAGCATGATTAGTACTTCAAGCATCGTCTTTGAGTTTCATCAAGTCTACACTCCGACAAGTCCTGAAGCAGGAGGCATTTGTAGACATTGAAATTTTTTAGGACTCTACAAGACGTGTTCAATTCGAGTTGGGACTCTACAAGGTGTGTTCAATTCTAATTAGAATTTTTGGAGGCTACTCAACCCTAAACCCTAGTTCATTCCTATATAAAGGGTATTATATTCCCTTGAAAAGGCATCTCAAAAATTCTATCACAAATTCATGGAATGTTCATAAAGAAATCAAATCTAAATCATCTTAATTTGAAATATACGCTACTAACGGCCCTCGACTTATGAACATCAAGTCCAAATCATCTTAATTCATTCAAGAAATACTCCACAAACGACCCTCGAATTACGGAGAAATCTAAAGAGAGAGAAGAATCAAGGGAGGAATAGAATTGTTCTCACAATCTTGATGAATAAAATTATGTTTCTTCATTTTTATTTGTGATTGCAATTTATTTTTGTGTCACTTTTAAATTTGTTGCAAACAATCGTCTATATGTATTTTGTAAGTCGTGCATATGTAAACTTACGTCCAATGATACTTAAGATATAGAATAACATACACTCAATCGACATATACACATTTTTGTATAGTGAATCGAATTGAAGTTCAGAATACTAAATGAATGGTAATTGTTGGGTTTAAATGAGGATTAATTCCATGAAAAGAAAGAAAGTCCAATTTGCTGGAGAATTTTCAAATACGTCCATAGTAACTAGGATAGATATCTCGTATCCCAAAACTAGCAGTCTGATTTGTGAGTCCCTCTTCTCTCATGAACTATTTAAGTCAATGAATTAGTTAGATTCAAAGATAATGAGTGTAAATCAAAAAAGAGGTACTCATAGATGGGACGAATTAGTTTTGAGTATAAATCTTATCATATCTTTTATATATATATATAAAGAGGATCCTAGAGTCGGTGACGTGGCACAACCACAACACAACATTGCTATTTTTTTTTTTTTTTTTTTTTACAGAAATTAGGCACCTATTGTTCAATAATCGAAAAAGGTCATATTTGCCTTGTAATTTCACAAAAGCTTTATATCTTATATATGTGCCGATCTTTTTATTTTTTTACAGAAATTAGGCACATATATAAGATATTTAAAATTGTTTATAAAAATAATATATTACCTATATATAATAATAAAATATATGTATATAATTTTTCGGTTCGGTTTGGTCGGATTATTTCTTCGATATTTTGAACAAACCAAAACCAAAACCAAAACCAAAATTAAAGCCAAAACTAAAGCCAAATCCAAATCCAAATCAAATGCTTTTGATTTTTAAAAATCTAAAACCAAATCAAACCCAAATAAAGTTGGTTTATTTAATCCATTTGATTCGATATTTTTTATTTAAATAGATTTTTATCCAAATCGTGAACACCCCTTATCAGTTGTACAAGTATTATAGAGACACATTTTTTGATATATAAGTATGGAATACATTTTGAAGGACAAATCAACTCATGTACATCATGCTTAAATTCTTCTAAATAATTTATAGTCAATTGTACAAGTATTCTAGGGACTCACATTTTTATTAGGGTAAAACTTACTCACACCTGGTGTATACATCACCCTAATAGATGTATGCTTTGTGTTTGAGTTTATAGTTTATTTTATTTAACCTTAATTAATTAACGTGTGTTTTACTTCATTAAATCACGTAGCCATGAAAATTGCATTAGTTTGATATATACACCAGGTGTGGATAGGTTTTTACCTTTTGATAGTCCTGTAGGAAGTAATGCATTTTGAAGTTAAAATTAACTTATGTATATTATGCTTAAATTTTGTTAAATAATTGATATATAATTATATATATATATATATATACACACTAGGTGTGGATAGGTTTTTGCCTTTTGATAGTCCTGTAGGAAGTAATGCATTTTGAAGGAAAAATTAACTTATATATATTATGCTTGAATTTTGTTAAATAATTGATATATATAAATATATATATATTTATTTTATTATAGATATACATTTTGATAGACATTTATGAAGGACAACTTATACAGTTATACACATTCTAAATATTATGAAGGATAAATCAATTTTGTATATCATATTTAAATTTTGTTTAGTAATTGATATATACAGTAACCTATAAAAATGGTGTTGATACTCGATTGAGGCATAAATAATGAGGTAGACAACCAAACAAGGAAATGTCTGATTCACTGTTACATATTAAAACATTATACATTAGAGATGTGTACTAGGATATGAATAACAAAGGAATGTACCAAAAAGAAGAAATTAATTAGTATCTACGGAATAACAAAATTACACGGTCAATTTATTTTTAGAAATATTATGAAGTATTTTCACATATTATTAATATTTAAATAAAAATAACAAAAAAATATCATATCTTTACATTATTTTTATTTAAATATTAATAATATATGAAAATACTTTATGATTTTTCTTAAAAATAAACTGATAATGTAATTTGGTTATCTACTTGTCCATTGATATTAGTTAATTTGGAGAATATTTGTGCAATGACTTGGTATTAATATTATTCATTATATTTGAATATTAAAGGCATTTAAATCAAATCTTTTACAACTGGAATCCTAATTATAATATGTTTTTGTTATTATTATTTAAATATTAATAATATATGAAAATACTCTATAATTTTTCTAAAAATAAACCGATAGCATAATTTTGTTGTCCATTGTGAATGGATACTAATTAATTTGGAGAATATTTGTGCAATGGATAAATTTGTAATTACTATCATTAATTATATTTGAATATTATTCATCATTTAAATCTTAGATTTAGATAATCAGATTGCATACCATGTTTGACTAAATAATCATTTCTTCTGCACTATATATATATATATATAAAAGTCATTTGAGAAATATAATGCAAAACAAAGATGGCGTTGATATTTACAACTATATGCTTCATTATTTTAGTTTGGACCACCAATGCCTTTTGTTTAGTTAAAGATTATGGGTCTAGTCGAAATGCAGATCTCATCCTTGAGGTATAGTTTTTATATCTTTTATAGCAAAGTTTATATGTCGTTTTTAATGAATAATTTGTAGCGAAATTAATTTATGTTTGCAGACTATTTGTAACACCCTGAAAATTTCTAAAGTTAAGACGCGAGCCATTTTTGAATTGCGTATAAGGTCGTACCGAGTGATTCTTAATTGTTCTTAGATTATAAGGTCAATTCATTAGTATGGAAATGATTTTGGAGATCAATTCGGGTCACTAGAACCCCCTAGCACAAAGTTGAGTTGAAAGCTTCCCTACCGAGTGAGTTTTGACCTAAGATCCTACTTAGGTCAACTTCAAATGATCATATATTTCAGCACATAATGGGTTAGCTGGCCCATCAGGTATCAAATCGAAGGTCTTTGAGTTCTCCTTTCAACGCCACCAAGTTTGCTCCATTTGAAGCTAGGAGTAAGAAGTTATGCTTATTTGAGTGAAGCCTCTCTAGTTAAGGCTTTTCATCCGTTTAAGGAAAGGGTAGTTTGGTCTTTTCCTTACCCCAATAGGCCTACCCACGTTTTTCCTCACCCAATTAAGGGTCTAATCAGATGCTAAACCACTCTTGTGCGTTCCCAAACCCTTAGAAAAATAAATAAAGAGTTCAAGATGAGAAAGAGCTAGGTGTTTGAGCGTTCGTCAAGATCCCGTCGATTCTCGCCAAAAACATCGTTCTTTCCAGGTATGTAAGGCTTTCCATAGTGATGGATTTGTTCATACTCACGCCAAGCATGTAATTCTTTCGTTAATTCACCCATATAAACATTAATATAAGTATTCTTGAAGAGCTCTTGAGTTTTAAGCTTCATTCTTTATCAATAAAGGTTTTGAGTTCTTGAGTTGAGGGTTTTGCGAATGAGTGGTGGTTCTTGATAGAATTTGAGTGGGATTTTAATAATTTCATGTTGGGATTGTGAATCAAAGAGATTTTGGAAGAAATCAATCGATTCTAGATGAGTTATGACCCGAAATTGAGCAAGCAAATTCGTCAAATTCTGGGCAGGGGTGTGGCGTGGCACGCCATGAAGGCGCCAGAGCTGGTCTTCAATAGTTTGGGGCCTGGAGCCCCACGCTAGCAGTATTCCCCAAACTTTCCTCTGAAGTTTAGGGCCTGGCGCCCCACGCCAGCAGTGATCCAGGGGTCGCTAGGGCCCATTTCTTCTCCATTTTTTTGGGTGTGTTCCTTTAAGTTGTGGCTATGATTTTCCACTCTATATTAGCTCTATAGGCTCCATTTACCATTGAAAAGTCATGCATTATCTTACTCATATGTCTTAATTTACATTCCAAACTAAAGTAAGTTTAAGAGGGAAGTTCAAAAGGTCTTTTTGAGTCATTTTGAGAATTCTTTGGTAATTATCAATGGTTTTGAACTAAGTCTTGAGAAAGTAAATATGAGAATGAGAAGAGTTGTATTCATGATTGAAAAAAAGCATAAGGGAACTAAGTATTCCCAAATGTAACACATTTACATTTAAAAGAGAGAAGCATTGATCTTTAAATGAGTTTATGAGTTCTTTGAGTAATTACCTCAAATTGAGAAAGAGTTATATTTTATACATTTGAGCATGAGTATATATTGTTGGGATTAGTATTGAGCACCGATATGGGGAGGAGTTCAGACAACTCGATGTCCTCATAAACCATGTATGCCAACATGGGTAAAGGATTCATACTTTTTAGATGATTTCCTTAGTGCCTTTGGGCAGAGCTTAGTGGAGTTGAGAGGTTCTATACCCCGGCAAGGTATAGGACAGTTCTGGCAGCGTGGCCGAGACGCTGTATCATCACATAACTCATAGTGATGGTTGTCGGTTAAATAAACTCCCAAATAGAGTAAATAGTACTTTCATTGTATTTTCACATATAATTTTCTTTGAGTTATTATATTATACTTTGTGAAGCTTAAAATGATATTATCTCTAATCATGCTTTACGTTGAGTTGAGTTTAGTCGAGTTGAGTTGAGCTGAGTCGAGTCGAGTTTAGTTGAGTTTAGTTGAGTTGAGTTGAGTTGAACATTTCTTTCAGCGTGGTCAGTTAAATATATGCTTTTATTGCATTCTTTCGGTAAGAGTTTAAATGAGTTTTCCATCATGATGTATATTATATTTTTGTTGAGTTACTGCCAGAGTTTCAGTTCAGTTATTTGGTTATTTAGCTATATTACATACTCGTACATTCAATGTACTGATGTCATTCTACCTGAATCTTTTAATGATGCAGATACATGTACTAATGATCCTCAACAGGAGTTCTGTTGAGATCACGTCATCTACTTGTCAGCTTTTGAGTAAGGCCTCCTTGGTTCCGGAGGACTCCAGTTTTATGAGTTGTTAGTAGCAATTTTGTTGAGGAGTCGTGGGTCTTGTCCCGACATCCTTCTTTAATAGTAGAGGCTTCATAGATAGACAGAGTCGAGGTGTTCCTTTGCATTTACTTTCTTTTGTGTTGTTTTATGAACTATAAGTATTGCTATTAAGTATTTTCCAAGTTTTATGAGTTGAGTACTTGAGTTTAATGGATTTCATTCTGTTTTAAGCCTATTATTGCTTGAGTAAGTCTTTTGCTAAGTAGTCACCTAGGCCAAGGGTTCGCTTGAGGACCAACAATGGTTCTCGAGTGCCGGTCACGTCTAGGGTGTAGGCTCGGGGTGTGACAAACTTGGTATCAGAGCACATAGTTCAAGTGTCCTAGGGTGTCTATGAAGCCGTGTCCAGTAGGATCTTATTTATGGTTGTGAGGGCCCCACTTCTTTAAATAAGGGACTACAGACATTTAAGAAAAGTTTTCCTTCTTTCATACTCTAAATCGTGAACTAGAACTGTGTCATAAGGAACTTATTCGCACTAGTGCATTTCTCAAATTCATTCGACTACCCCTCCCCTCATACTCAAGGTAGTTGAAAAGCAAATCCCAGATCCTTATCAATGAGTTGCTCCAAGCGAAAGTCTTGAGAAAGTCGTGCGACTGCAGAAGGGCTTTAGAGAAGTTCGTGAGCGAGCTTAAGTGTTTGAAGTTGAAAGAATGCACTCTTATTCTTATGAATCGTGCGTTCGAGCTAAAAGCGAGATGTACTCTTAGACTTTCTTCTCTAAACCTTGATTTAGTTGAGACCTTTACGAGAAAGTGTGTTTTAGAGCTTGGGTATTATTTTCACCCGGAAAGATAGTGTGAGTACGACGTTATAAGTAGAAATAGTAGAAGTTCCTAGAGTTAGAAGTATGCATGCAGACGTATAGTAATCTAAGTAAGGGAGATAGTGATGAGGTAAATTGTGTTGTTGAAGTCATACACCCAGTAAGTTATTAATGAGAAGTTTTCCCTTATCGGTAGACTAAGGAGTGATGAGTTTGTGTAGGTTTAATGATTGAAGGTAGAGTAATAGATACTAGTCAGGATGAGTTAAGAGTATACTTTAACCAGAAGAGAGTTTATGTCAATGTCATTGTGTTGGTAAAGGCTAAGAATATTTGCTGAATAAAAGAGCAGAGTATTTATAAGGTGATAGATCTAAGCTAGGCTTATGATTTTTGAAAGGAGAGCCGATAGTATTTAGAGGATTATAGAACTAAGTAAGTAATGATGTATAGTAAGTGGGTAAATAGTACGGAAGTTGTGAAAGAAGAATGTGGCAGTAATCTGTAAGTATGTGGAGGAAAGATGAAGATTTACTACTTGTCATGAGGTCTTAGTGAGTGGATGTTCCTTAATTTTATCTGGCAGTCTTAAGTAGTAAAAGATGTGAGCAATTATATTGATATATGTGCTTAGTACTAGCCAATAAGCTTGAATTTGAGATGAGTATCGTGATAAAAGGATTGCAATATGAGGGTAGTGATGTTAGTTTGAGATTTGATCTAGTAGGATTGACATTGAGTATGTGAGGAAATATGGTGTTACTTTTGATAAGTGTGAGTGGTGTAAGTATGGTATTATGAATCTTAGATGAGATCAAGGGAGTGTGGCTAAGTCATTAGATTAACAAGAGCATTAAGAGGTGTACCTGAGATTGTATGTAGTTAGACGAGGTTCCAATTAAGTTAATGATTTTCCATGTGTGCCTAGATAGTATATTTGAATTATCAATGTGGAGTAGGCTGATATAAGTATTATTTATTAACCTAAGAGTTGGTCGGAGAGATCATATATAGTCAATAACGGGCCTCTTAAATATAGTTACAAGTTTCACCCAGTTAGGTTGATACGAACCCAGGAGGATGTTATTAGTGAGATAAGAAGGAGAAGTCAAATTATTAATAGTTAGATTAAGTGGCCTTGTAAGCCAATGAAGAGAAGGGAAGAGAGTTCAATAGTCATAAGATTTGCATCTTCTGAGTAAGAAAAGCGAATGTAAACCAGTTTTAGAGATGATAAAATATATCCATGGCTTTAAAGTGTCAGCTTCAGACCTAAGGAGGAGATGATAAGATGAGAAACCAAGTCAAGTGTTGAGAATCATATATTGATGTGTTAGAGAGAGTTATGGTGATATATCAAACCATTCATACTCTAGCGTATTCCTCAGAGTTCAGTTGTTCCAATATCTTGTTGATGTCTCTTATATCAAAGTTGTGTTCATGACTTATGTTCATACACTTCAGAGAGATTCACGTACATGCTCAGTTCCCAGAATGAGGGGCAAATACTTTAGCCCATTAATCTCAATCTTACTCCATAAATTTATGGATATCAACCTCGTAATATGAACCTATTCTGATAAGCACTTATGTCTCATAGTATGCTCAGTATCGCAAATTCATGCTTTACTCTCAATGGCTAACAAAATAATGTTATGTCATGCATATTCTTATTTCAGAGCTCTCGAATGAATCGTTAGTATGATCTTTCAACCTAAAGCTCTTTCAGTAACCTTTTTTTAGTTAAGAGGGTGATGCCGATGATAATAGTTGAGTGATAATAGAAGGGAGAGGTTGATGTTTCTTATGTTGGTAGCAGTAGTGTGCTTATACCATCTAAGGTTATAAAAGTGGAGGAAGGATGAAAGAGGTTTTACTTCAGGTAATAGTTAGGTGAGAGTAGTTAGATAGTTCCTAATAGTAATGCATGAAATTTCAGTTGGTATAGATGATGAGAGAGAGAAATACTGAAAATGATTGGTCAGTAGGGGTTCATGGAGTGGTTATAGTTCTAGGTTTGAATGCGGTATTGTTAACATGTGGATAAATGCATAATGCATTAGGTGTTTCTTGATATGGGCTCAAGTTCTTGGGAGGAGATTCCTTATAGAGGTATAGCACCTAAATCTTGTAGTTTAAGTAAGTATAACCACCTTATGTTTCGCACCTTGTGAATAAGAGATGAGGCTTGAACACAATAAGAGCAATAGATTTGACTTAGATGTTTGTAAGAGTAGTCATATACTTTAGTGGGACCTATAATTTGCAGCTTATAAAGTGTAGTAATCAGAAATGAGAGCATAGTTGAGAAGTGTTGCTAAGCTTAAAAGTTGCCAGTCATGTCACTCAAGGTGTAGTATTCCTATTCTTACATCGTACCCGGATACTCTTGTTTCATTTCATGGCCTATGATCTTGAAACCTTAAGTGAGCTTCGTGCCAAGTGTGCTCGAGTCCAATCTCAAAACTCTTGGTGTGAACCAGTTCCGCCTATATTAGTAGGCAAGTTCAGAAATCAGATATATAGTAAGAGTAAAATCCTTTCCTTTCCCTTCTCAGTTCAACCGTCATTCGAGGATGAATGACCCCACGTGGGAGATATTGTAACATCCCAAAAATTTCTAAAGTTAAGACCAGCGCCATTCTTGAATTGCGTATAAGGTCGTACCGAGTGGTTCTTAATTGTTCTTAGATTATAAGGTCAATTCATTAGTGTGGAAATGATTTTGGATATCAATTCGGGTCACTAGAACCCCCTAGCACAAAGTTGAGTTGAAAGCTTCCCTACCGAGTGAGTTTTGACCTAAGATTCTACTTAGGTCAACTTCAAATGATCATATCTTTCAGCACATAATGAGTTAGGTGGCCCATGAGGTATCAAATCGAAGGTCTTTGAGTTCTCCTTTCAACTCCACCAAGTTTGCTCCATTTGAAGCTAGGAGTAAGAAGTTATGCCCATTTGAGTGAAGCTTCTCTAGTTAAGGCTTTTCATCCGTTTAAGGAAAGGGTAGTTTGGTCTTTTTCTTACCCCAATAGACCTACCCACATTTTTACTCACCCAATTACGGGTCTAATCAGATGCTAAACCACTCATGTGCATTCCTAAACCCATAGAAAAATAAGAGAAGAGTTCAAGAGGAGAAAGAGCTAGGTGTTTGAGCGTTCGTCAAGATCACGTCGATTCTCGCCAAGAACATCGTTCTTTCCAGGTATGTAAGGCTTTCCATAGTGATGGATTTGTTCATCCTTACGCCAAGCATGTAATTCTTTCGTTAATTCACCCATATAATCGTTAATGGAAGTATTCTTGAAGAGTTCTTGAGTTTTAAGCTTCATTCTTTATCAATGGAGGTTTTGAGTTCTTGAGGTGAGTGTTTTGTGAATGAGTGGTGGTTTTTGATAGAATTTGAGTGGGATTTTAATAATTTCATGTTGGGTTTCTGAATCAAAGAGAGTTTGGAAGAAATCAATCGATTCTAGATGAGTTAGGACCCGGAATTGAGCAAGCAAATTCGTCAAATTCTGGGCAGGGGTGTGGCGTGGCATGCCATGAAGACACCAGAGCTGGTCTTCAGTAGTTTGGGGCCTGGTGCCTCATGCCAGCAGTACGCCCCAAACTTTCCTCTGAAGTTTAGGGCCTGGCGCCCCACGCCAGCAGTGCGCCAGGGGTCGCCAGGGCCCATTTCTTCTCCGTTTTTTTTGGGTGTGTTCCTTTAAGTTGTGGCTATGCTTTTCCATTCTATATTAGCTCCTATAGGCTCCATTTACCATTGAATATTAATGCATTATCCTACTCATATGTCTTAATTTACATTCCAAACTAAAGTAAGTTTAAGAGGGAAGTTCAAGAGGTCTTTTTGAGTCATTTTGAGAATATTATTGTAATTATCAATGGTTTTGAACTAAATCTTGAGAAAGTAAATATGAGAATGAGAAGAGTTGTATTCACGATTGAAAAAGAGTATAAGGGAACTAAGTATTCCCAAATGTAACACTTTTACATTTAAAAGAGAGAAGCATTGATCTTTAAATGAGTTTATGAGTTCTTTGAGTAATTACCTCAAATTGAGAAAGAGTTATGTTTTATACATTTGAGTATGAGTATATATTGTTAGGAGTAGTATTGAGCACCGATATGGGGAGGAGTTCAGACAACTCAATGTCCTCATAAACCATGTATGCCAACATGGGTAAAGGATTCATACTTTTTAGATGATTTCCTTAGTGCCTTCGGGCAGAGCTTAGTGGATCCACTTAGTTGAGAGGTTCTATACCCCGGCAAGGTATAGGACAGTTCTGGCAGCGTGGCCGAGACGCTGTATCATCACATAGCTCATAGTGATGGTTGTCGGTTAAAGAAACTCTCAAATAGAGTAAATAGTACTTTCATTATATTTTCACATATAATTTTCTTTGAGTTATTATATTATACTTTGTGAAGCTTAAAATGATATTATCTCTAATCATGCTTTACGTTGAGTTGAGTTGTGTCGAGTTGAGTTAAGCTGAGTCGAGTCGAGTTAAGTTTAGTTGAGTTGAGTTGAGTTGAACATTTCTTTCAGCGTGGTCAGTTAAATATATGCTTTTATTGCATTCTTTCGGTAAGAGTTTAAATGAGTTTTCCATCATGATCTATGTTATATTTTTGTTGAGTTACTGCCAGAGTTTCAGTTTAGTTATTTGGTTATTCAGCTATATTACATACTCGTACATTCAATGTACTGACGTCATTCGACCTGCATCTTTTAATGATGCAGATACATGTACTTATGATCCTCAACAGGAGTTCCGTTGAGATCACATCATCCGCTTGTCAGCTTTTGAGTAAGGCCTCCTTGGTTCCGGAGGACTCCAATTTTATAAGTTCTTAGTAGCAGTTTTGTTGAGGAGTCGTGGAACCTGTCCCGACATCCTTCTTTAATAGTAGAGGCTTCATAGATAGACAGAGTCGAGGTGTTCCTTAGCATTTACTTTCTTTTGTGTTGTTTTATGAACTATAAGTATTGCTATTAAGTATTTTCCATATTTTATGAGTTGAGTACTTGAGTTTAATGGATTTCATTATGTTTTAAGCCTATTATTGCTTGAGTAAGTCTTTCGCTAAGTAGTCTGTCGGGCCAAGGGTTCGCTTGAGGACCAGCAATGGTTCTCGAGTATCGGCCACGTCTTGGGTGAAGGCTCGGGGCGTGACACTATTCACGAAGATATTTATGTTTTTGTGGATGTTTATAAACAACCAACTCTTTTGCACCAGATGCCGCACAAAGAAAGAATCAAGGTGTAAGATTTATACTCATACAACTTATCTATTTTCTTCTTCTTTTCTTTTGAGAAACAAAAGTTGATAGCACACAATTATGTTGTTTGCGATGTTTTGTATTTTTATCAAAGGTGGAATCAAGTTTTGAAACTTATGGATTTCTGAATTTTGATAGTTATACTGAATTTTAAATAAATAATTTATACATTTTTTAACAATTTGAAACAAAAAATCTAGTACTAGTAATTCACATAAGATGTCTTCCCAAAATGTTACTAATTTATGTTAATAGTTCAAGTTATAGATCCAGGCTAGTTATCTTATTATAGGGATGAGTTAGCCCCAAAAATCTATTTCTTTATAAGATATAGTTAATTAAAATCAGATTCTTAATAAACTAGCCTTTGATGATTTCAAATAAACATCCAATCAATTAGTGAAGCTATGAATCTTGTAAAGAATGTTGGAGATTTAATATATAATTAAGTATAAAATTACTGTTTAATATATAATATATGTAGTGTAACTTTTTGAAGAAGAATGTTTAACTGATCACTCTTTGCTAGTTGTAACTTTGTCCTTGTCAAAATAATGAAAAGACAGAAAAGAGATGCAACTGCCACAAAATGACTATTAATTAAAATGCAATTCTTACATGAATGTATTTTCAGCAATATTTTATGTTTACAAGAATATAATTTTACTTGTATTTTATTGGAAATTCATCCTTATTTCTGCACGTATGGGCATTTTTGAAACAACAGATGACAATTGCTAAGGAGCTAAAAAAACAAAGATCAGTCAAAGCCAAGCAATTGCAAAAGGATGAAAATATTTATTTTAAAGAAGATGAGTTGTGGTTGAATAAAAAAGGTTGTCCGATTGGAACGGTCCCTATTCGACGAATAACACAAGAACAACTCCAAAGCGCCAAAGATGCCTCCTTAACCATGGCAAATGAATCCCTTGCTGAAAATATCATCGATGTAACTACTTCTTTAATTATTGAAATTTATCATTAATAGTCAACAAATTCAATTTCAAATAGTTATTCTAATTAATTTAATTTAATGTAATATTATGCTTCAGTTTGCAGGAATTAACATAAATGCATCTCCAGAAATAAAAAGTTTTACAAGTATCTCAACCATTGTTACTTTGAATAATCCACATGTATATGATGTTGGCCAATATAGTTCCGCAACAATATTTCTTCAAAGTGCAGATAATGCGACAAATTTTGAGCAAATACAAACCGGATGGATTGTAAGTTTTTATTTCAAATCGATGATTTGAACCTATTATGTATTTTTTAATGATTCGATTTCCTAAAGTCATGATGTTTATTTGGTTTAGGTACATCCAAAACTATACGGTGATGCACGGACTCGGTTATACTCCCATTGGACAGTAAGCATATTAGAAATTAATTGATATTTTTCTAAAAGAAATAATTCAAAAGCAAGTAAATTTCATTTGGTTTTGAATTAAATAGGCAGATGCCCCACCAAAAAACAAGATGTTACAACAATATTTGTCCAAGATTTGTTATACTTGACAATGAAGTACCAATAGATTATGCTTTTCCAAAAACCTTTAGTCCAATGAAAGATGACTATGACTTGAAAATTAAGATCTACAAGGATGAAGGTAATTAAAATTACAATAGTTGTAATACTTTGGAATATTAATATCAGCAAGTATGTTGTTGTTATAACTCTGGTGTTATTTATTTTTGCAGACTATTATCTTTTGTTTCAATCTTTGTTTGTTATTGGATTTTGGCCGGAGACCCTTTTCAATGAATTAAGAAATGGATCGCAGACAGTGCGTTATGGAGGAAAGGAGCATACACCAGCGGGTGAAACAAATTGTCCATCCATAGGAAGTGGTCAGTTTCAGGATCGCGAACGACAAATCACTTGTCATATGCGTCAAGTCATGTATGGAGTGGGCTATAATCAAGATGTTCAACCCGATGAATCGTTGGTTCAAACTCATCAATCTAGATGTTACCATGAAGGATGTGAGCATAATGCTCGAGATAGTTACTGGGATTATAATTTTTTGTTTGGGGGTGATGGTAGATGCTGAGATGCACCAACTACTTGTATTTAATTGATATTCAAAATTAAGAAGCTATTATATTACTTCTTGCAATTGCAATTTATTTTGGGTGATTCAATACTAAAGGACAATTATGTCAATTCACCTCTTCACTTAATTAGCTAACAGAGGAGGTGCTCAAACAGGTAGAGGTGGTTCTCAGATGTATGTATTTTATCGTTGTTATAGGTAGTCGGTAGAATGTTGTTATAAAGAAGTAATATAACCTGAAAAAGTTTCTGCTTTGTAACGTTTACTTGGTAAATAAAATGTTTACTTATCAAAAAAAATAACCTGAAAAATTGGTTCTCCATAAAATCCAGCCGTTATAGTGAAATATTGTTATAACGAAGGGTTGTAATAATGAGGCTTGGTAGCACCTTCATGTAGTAAGTTAGCAAAACTTATATATATTTTGTGCCTTCATTGTCCATTCACCATGCTGCTTAGTTTGTTTTTAATTTCCTTAACTGCAGCAGCTATACAGTCAATGCTAGTGAAGTTTTAGTTTGTTTTCTTAGACTACTGTGGGGAAAGATGATGTTTCAGAATGTGATGAAGTCACATTTTAACGCCTATGTTTCAAAATTGTCGATACAATGGCTTTTACTCTCATCCTAGACTGCTTTACTATTGGTATTTATAATCTCTGGATTGAAAGTATCACAAGATTACATCACCATTTTACGCCTATGTTTCAAAAAATATTTTTACTTAGCTACATAGTGTAATTTTCTGGCAAAGGGATATCAATCGACTCCCCTCAAGTATATGTGGCTCCGCCACTGTGTCAAACGACTCATCTATCCCATTAGTCAATCCACATCTCAAGTGATTAATTGCAAAATGTAGTAGATGCTTCCAATGATGTGGAGTTGAAAGGAACAAAAGATTACATCAGAATGGAGCTAACAGTTTGGAAGATATGTTGAATGATCACAAGACTACTGCACTCACACCTTTCTATACTGTCACCAAATTTCATCGCTGATATAATGAGGTGTTGTTATGTATGTATTGTGACACTTGACATTTACATCTCATTTAGCCGTTATAAATAAAAAT
This sequence comes from Solanum appendiculatum, assembly GCA_018342035.1. Classification (NCBI taxonomy): domain Eukaryota; kingdom Viridiplantae; phylum Streptophyta; class Magnoliopsida; order Solanales; family Solanaceae; genus Solanum; species Solanum appendiculatum. The sequence continues at coordinate 641,137 of JAGDQO010000806.1, read as the reverse complement.
GTATAAAATATAGCAGGGTAAATTTACAAAAGATTATAATGCTATGTATAATGAATGTTATTGTTGTTATAGGTAGAATATTATTTTAGAAAAATAAAATATAATATGAAAAATTGATTCTAAAAAAATCACAAACCGTTATAGTTAAATGTCGTTATTACAAGAGAGAGCTGACTGTATCTGCACCAGTCATGCCTAATTGGAATTAATTTGATTTTGCGAGTTCTTGTAATAAAGTTTCTTTAAATTGTCCAAACAAAAGTAACATTACTTGTATGTTCTTTTAAACAATTATTTATACAAAAATAGTAAAATGCACTTGCTCCTCACAAATCACAATTAATGTTGAAAAGATTGAAAGTAAGAGCATGTTTGGCATGGCTGTTGGGAGGTCAAAAGTGTCTTTTTTTTAGAAAAAAAAAACATTTCTTTTAAAAATCAAGTGTTTGGCAAATCGTTAAATCTGTTTTTAAATAGAATCAAAAGCAATTTTTATATTGTTGGGAAGAAGCTAAAAATTTCTGCTTCTTAAAAAAAGCAGAATAAGAAGTAGAAAATATTTTTTTAAAGACTAAAATATCCCTTACATATATACATATTTACCAATATATCTCTTATTAGTTAGTAAACATACCTCATAAATTTGTTTAAGTTTCATTCAAAAAATTTATTTTTTATTTTTATATATAATAATTTTTTAATTTTATTTTATGATTATATATTATTATTTATATTTTATATTTTATATATTATTTTACGTATTATGAAAATAGATAACAACAATATTTTGTCATGATTAAAAAAAAAGTAACAATTAAAGATTTCATCCCTCCCCAAAAAAGTAAAAAATAACAAATTTTTCTTTTCTTAATTTACGTATTATTTTATTTTAATTTTTTTTTTTTAACTTTTAGTGAATTATGATTTTTTTTAAAAAAGATAATAGCTAAAGATCGAATTCAAAAAAAATAGGTAACAAATAACAAAAAGATTCTTCTTCTCAATATTTTTCAAAAATACTTTTTGTAAAATTTAAAAAATAATAATTAAAGATTTCAGCTCCCCTAGAAAGGTAACAAATAAGAAAATTTCCTTTTCGTAGTTTACATATTATTTTCTTCTGATTTGAAATTTTTTTAACTTAAGGGAATTATAACATATAAAAGATAATAGCTAAAGATTGTACAAAAAAAATAGGTAACAAATAACAAAAAGATGGTACTTTTTAATATTTTCCAACAATATTTTTGCAAAAAAAATTTAAAAAGAAAAAAATATAACAATTAAAGATTTCAACTGCTCTAGAAAGGTAACAAATAACAAATTTTCCTTTTCTTAGTTCACATATTATTCTCCACTGATTTGAAAAAAAAATTAACTTTAAAGGATTATGATAAATAAAAGATAATACTTAATATTAAAAGCACATTGATATTTGCCCTTTTTCATAATTTGATTCTCAAAAGCACTTTAAAAAAAAATTAGTCAAACACAAATTGCCTATTAAAAACATTTTTCAAATGAATTTGCCAAACACAAATTGAATTTTTTTTAAAAGCACTTTTCAGAAAAGTTATTTTAAAAAATTACTTCTAGAAATAAGTAATTTTTAGGAGCAATGCATAACAGGCTTTAATACTAATTGATATACACTGTATCTTAATTTAGTGTATATCCAAACCAAAAAAGGAAAAAATAAAAAAGAAGTAAGGCCATTAGATTAGCTAGATTTTAAGGAATCATAATCAAGCTACGTCATTGTATTTAGTCAAAGAAACAAAGCTAAAAAGGAAAAAATAGTAAGGCCATTAAAATGTGAGTTCATTTTCGATAAAATAATAAATGTGGTACTTAATTAGCAAGATTTTGTAAAGATTAATATTTTCATATCTTTTCTACATTATTCTATTTAAACTTGGCATATTTTAACATCACCATCAAATCAATTTCTTGGAGTGAAAAAAGAAGAAAATTAAAACAAATTAATGGGAGAAGCATCAAACATGAATTTGGGATTGAGAATTGTTATATTGTTGATGATGATTTTTTCAACAAAAGGAGCAACTGATATACAAAGATGTCTTCGTGCTTGCAAGGCAAAATGTGGTATTGATCAAGAATGTTATAGTAAGTGTGTAGATCGTTGTGTTGTTACTGTGAATGTGCAACGTCAAATTCATTATTGTAAGATTGGTTGTTTTTCTGATAAGTGTTCTAAATTTGATGTAAATGATAAACAAAGAGAGACTTGTTTGGAGGATTGTTCCAACAAGGTTTGTTATTTCAAAAACTAGTCATGTATTTATCGTTAAAATTAAATATATATGTTGAAAGAACATGGTGTATCTTCATTCTTTTCTTTTTTGACTTTAATTTATCAGTATATGGAGATTTTAGTTATGGAGGATAGACATAATGAAAGTAAGGTAATGCTGTAATGAATGTCATTTTTTTTTTCTTGCAAACGGGATGTTTTATTTATTTAATAAGGTTCATCCAAAGACATACAAATAGGAACTGATCTACGATAAACAGTTCCAAAAGCATCTCTATTGAGAGGGATAGTAACAAAAGAGGGAGATACTTCAAAAACAAAGGCTTCTTGGTTTCTAGATAACATCTTCGAAACTTCTGTCCATAGTTTGCCAATATATCCGCAATCATATTAGCTTTCCTAGGAACGTGGTGCAACATCGGCTGTCCTAGTGCTAGGATTATAGACCTGCAACTAGGGGTGTCAAATGGGCGAGTTGGATTGAAATTGGAGATATTAAAATAGGTTGAAATAGAAATTGGGTTGGGTCCTAACCCGCCCAAGTTTACTTTGGGCTCAAATGAGCTAAAAAATGGGTTGGGTTGGGTTTTGACCCGCCCAATTTGACCCATTTAATCTCAATAACTTTAACATATTCATATTTAATTTTTATAACCACAATTTGAATTTCAACTCAAGAAATTTTTTTAAAAAAGTTATAAATTGATAGATAAATCCTAAAAGATATTAAATAGATAATAATTCATACATTTAATATAGGGACATACATTACATCAATGCAAATAAAGAGTCTTAAAACGAGTTGAAATTGGAGATTGAATTGGGCTCAATTGAGGATTCTCTTAAAATGGGTTGAGGCTTGAATGAGTTGAGATTGAACCCAATTCAAATTATCTTCAGTCCAACCGTTAAAATTCTGAGCGGATTACCTATACTTGAATTCATTTTTGACACCCCTACCTGCAACCATTAAATATATGTGAGAAGATAGCATTGTCTTGTTGTAAGGAGTTTAAGAGTACCTGAGAGTCTATCTCTACTTTTGTTGGAATGAGATTCTTTGATTGAGCTAGTTGTAGGCCATGGAGTAGGGCTAATAGTTCAGCATGTAATGCATTTCCAATTTCAATATAGATTGAGAAGCCCATAATCCCGGAGTCCCTTTCATCTCGGAATACTCCTCCTGTTCCTCCCCTCCCAGATGCGGGGTCATAGGAACCATCTATATTAAGTTTTGGAGGATTCCTCGATCTGATCTCCTATGTTTCTATTGGTGGATGATAGTGGATGTTGGGGTTTCAATTTGGCTATTATGCAGAAAAGTTTTTGATTCCTAATCTTCCAAATATTCCAAAGAATAACTGGAGTAAATATTTCAAAGAATGTCATTGTTGTTATATGTAGAATGTTATAGAAAAGCAAAATATAATATGAAAAATCGATTCTGACCGTTATAGACAAATATTGTTATAAGGACTTGGAATTACTAGTATGTTCTTTTGAACGATAACTTATACAAAAATGGTAAAATGCACTTGCTCCTCACAAATAACTATTAATGTTGAAAAGATTGAAAGTAATAAGTGATATGCACAATCTTAATTTAGCCCATAGCCGGAAAAAAAAAAAAAAGAGAGAAGGAAAATGATTATTTTTACATTTTTGTGTAATATTTAGTCAAAGAAACAAAAATGAAAAGAAGAAAAGTAAGGCCATTAAATGTTATAGTCATTTTCAATAAAATGATAAATGTGGGATTTAATTACCAAGATCTTCATATTTCCATAATCTTACTACATTATTCTATTTAAACTTGACAGATTTTAACATCACCGTCAAATCAATTTCTCAGAGCCAAAAAAAAGAAGAAGATTTAAACAAATTAATGTCTTTTGGAAACAATCCATCTATCTTCACGAGGTATTGGTAAGGTCTGCGTATACTCTACCCTCTCCAGACCTCACTTAATAGAATTTCACTGGGTATGTTGGTGTTGTATTAAAACAAATTAATCGGAGAAGTACCAAACATGAAGTTGGGATTGAGAATTGTAATCTTGTTGAATTCACTATTGTAAAATTGGTTGTTTTTCTGTTCAAGTGTTGTAAATGATAAGCAAAGAGAGACTTGTTGGATTGTTCCAACAAAGGTTTGTTATACAAAACCTAGTGATGTATTTATTGTTTAAAAAAATACGTGTAGAAAGAACATGGTCTATCCTCATTGTGTTTTTTTTTTTTTTAACTTTAATTTTCAGTATATCAACCAAAAAAAAAAAAATTACTGTTTTATTGGATGAGACATCAAGAACATTGACATTAAGAGAGTGATAATTGACTTAGGGTGTGTTTGATACCAAGAATTTTATTTTTATTTTTTGGGAAAATACGTAAATTTTTATTTGTTTTTTTATTTTCGGTACGTAAGTAAATTTAAAATAAAGAATTTTACGAATCTCCCCTTAAGTTTGGCTCTATAACATTAGCAACTCTTTAAATCTATTTATCATTAATGAAAATATTTATAATTCAAGTAATTTTCCCTTATTGAAAATAATTATAATATGAAAATAACGAACGATTTTTATGATATATAAAAGAATGGGCTAGTTTCAAATATATATAATAAAGTAATTAGTTTACAACAAATATAGTTATGTTTTATCTACATAAAAAATAGTTAAAAGTCATAAAAAATATACACTGACTATAGAATATAGGTTACAAAAAGTCATTGAAAGTACACATTGACTATACAATATAGCTTACTTATACATGGGTTACACACTAACTATACATTATGATACACTCAAAAAGCTGAATATAACTTAACTATATATGAAATATACACTAGCTATGCAAATCTCAATCACCTCAAAATCACCTCTAAACAGAACAAAAATTTAGATATAAAATCCAATCGATATTTCGAGTCTTTTGATATATTATTCGCTCGAAACGATTCTTGTTTATGGTACGCCAAACTTTTCTTTTAGAAAAAGGAGAAGACGAAGAAGTAGAAGAAGAAGACGATGAAGAAGAAGGGGGAGGAGGAGGAGGAAGAAGGAAGAAGAAGGAAAAGAATCCATTAATAGCGAAATTGGATAGGAGAAGAAGAGTGATTGGACCAATTTTAATAATTTTGAAAAGGTAAAATTAGTAAACTAGTCAAAATCCCTAACATAATTAGCTAAAATATCTACACTTTAAAATAATTATTAAAAATGTCATTATGTCATTATTTTAGCAAATATAATGTATCCTAATATAATTAATTTAATATCTTTTTATTTCTCAAATCAGGCCCACAGTTACCTAGTTTGACTTAACTACTCAATTACCTAGTTTGACTCCATTACCCGGTTAAAAGTAAAAAAAAAGACCCCACATTCCAATATTATCTCTAGGATTTTACCCCAAATATCTCTACTCTCCACCGTTTCCACCATTGCTATCTTCTATACTTATTTAAGAAATTTCTCATACTTGTACGATTTCAACATCTGGCAATTCTTTGAGAAATTGGGGTATAATATCCAATTTTGCTCTCTCCTACGTCTGATGAGGAGTCGGACCTGCTCCACAACTTCTCTGCTTATCGGGCTCGGGTGATTTCCTTGTCGGGTTCCAGATCTCTGCCGCCGCTCTACGGATGGTTCCGAAAAGACTCTTCTCGAATCCATGGAACTTGATGAATCAATTGTCGGATCAAAGTTCTTAATTGTCCATTCTTTCTCAATTCTAAATAACCAAAATACAGTTTATTTATGTATTCATTATTTAGGTATTCATCCTAATTGCATATGTAAAACAGATTTTTTATTTTATTTTGCTTATTTTGTATTTTTCAATATCACTTTGTATACCAAATAGTTTTATTTAGATTTGATTTCGTATTCATTCTCAATTCTAAATAAACAAAATATAGTTTATTTATGTATTCATCATATAGGTATTCATCCTAATTGCAACAGCAAAACATATTTTGTATTTTATTTTGCTCATTTTGTATTTTCAATATCACTTTGTATACCAGATAGTTTGTATTTAGATTTGATTTTGTATTCATTCTCAATTCTAAATAACCAAAATACAGTTTATTTACCTATTCATTATATAGGTATTCATACTAATTGCATTAGTAAAATAGATTTTGTATTTTATTTGACTCATTTTGTATTTTCAATATCACTTTGTATACCAGATAGTTTGTATTTAGATTTGAATTCGTATTTGTCCTAATGGTATACAATCAGGTTTTGTATTGTATGGTCTAACTTTTCAATCGAAATGAGTATTTATCGTGCTCAGTTTGTATTTCATTATCACTTTGTATTCCATTCTGAATTTGAATGCCAACAAATCTGTATTACTTTATCATTATGTAGTCATCATAATTGAAAGAACAAGAGAGATGTCAATTCATATTTTTTCCAATTGTAACTGGTTAGAGATTTAAGCGATTTTTATCTTTTTTTTGAAATATTTTCTTCCATGATTTTCTCCATTCTGTTGTTAAAGATTTGTATTCTTTCAAATTAAATAAATACAAAAGCCAGCCTTATAATAAACCAAAATATTGACATTTTAAATAAATATTAAAAGTGTTGACAAGGGGTCCTATTAGATGCTAAAATATCATTGTTTTGAAAATTTTCCCTTTTGAAAATTGGGCCAATTTTTTGGTAAAGCAAAAGGCCGAATGACCACTTTACATAATCTTCCCAAAAAATAAATCAAAACATATATACTATATATACACTAATATATATTATCAATATATTGTGATACTGGTTTTACCATACTTAATATAACGATTTTAACACCTTCAGTTGTTTCCCACCCCTTCACAAATAGGCATTATTATACTTAATACAATTATCATCATCTCAAATATCACCATAAAAACACAAATTAAGAACCATCTCACAACAAGAAATTAAAGTATTATTTTGGTTACTTGTGATAGAAATTAAAGTGTGCCATAATGATGTTGTTTGAACTGTATAAGCAAAATGAGGTGAAGGAATTTCTACTGACAAAAATAAACTAACTATTATAGTCATTATGGAGCATAGAGTTAAGGAGAAAAATACAGCCAAAGTCATAAAATAAAAAATTGCACAAGGATTTGTGATATGGGTTGAATATGGGTATTATGAAACTCTAAATATATTACTTGTACAATATTGGACACACACATGCTCAGTTTATACATGGAAAAATCAAAATTCATACTTACAACTTGTATATTTATATGACTACAAATTATTGCATACAGAAGATGTTTATGGCATAAGGTAAAAGAAACTAGCAATACTATATAGGTATAATTACAGCTCATGTATAGGCAGTATACACTTCCTATGATTTTTTGCTCTTTTTTAATATAAATAAAACATGACTATATTTGTAGTAGACTAATTATTTTATTGTATATATTTGAAACTACCATTTAATTTAGTGATGATTTGTGGATATTTTGTAGAGGGGATATTATTTTTGTCCACTTTCTTTATAATTGTTTCAAGCCACTTATAAAATGCTTGGAAAGATTACCACTTGGACCACCAAATTTATATCTTATTGAGAGTGAATTTTTGCCATTCTAAACTTTCTGAGCTCAAAAAGGCTTTTACAAGAAATTATTTACATGGTGATAGACATACGACGAGAATGTCAAATGTTTGGCCTTCACACGGCCACACTTTCAGACTTGTCAAGCTTTAAACGCTACTATCTGAATATTTGCCCGAAGCGGATAAACTTGTAAAAAAAATAAATTATGAAGCGGGTCCGAAGACGACGTTTCGGTGTAAAAATTATATATATATTTGACATGATATATGTGTATAAACAGAATATACATGTCTAACATTTATAATATACTCAATGTATACTCTTAATATATCATTTATATTTTTAGCTATGTAATTTATACTATCAATATACGTATTGTTCAAGTAGTATATTATATTAAGCAGCCATTAATTCTGTCTTCTGTGGTTATAAAGCCAACATGAGTCATATTAAGGTTATAGATATTCCCTCCGTTCACTTTTACTTGTCAATATTTTAAGAAATAGATTTTCATTTTTAATATATCAAGAAAAAATAATTATTTTTCATGTTTTACTCTCAACATTAATTACTTATTCTTTAGGAAAAATTACGCGGTTAAGCAAACTTATACTACTTAATTAGTCATCATAGCTATAGTTTGCTATAATTACCACTCGCGACTAACATTAACCATTAATTACGTGGGCTGGCTTCGGATTTGTATAATTAGCCACATTTGTATAATTCGTAATTAAGAATTCGTCGTTTGATTTGTGTTTGTATACAATGATTTGTATTTGTATATGACGATGATTTCCTTTGGTTTTTCAGTTTTATCACCATATACATTCAATCTTTTTTGGTTTAACTTTTTAAAGTTTATATAAACGTGTAGTTTTCGGATTTTGTATAATATAATTTATATAATGTAATTTGTATAACTGTTTAAAGTTCATATGTTTATGTTTGTTTCAATTCGTTATTTCGAGTTTTATCATATTTGTATAATTTCAGACTTTGTATTACTCAATTATATAAAAACACGAGAGTTATTCAAACATACCCGCGAATTATACAAATTATTGCCCTCTCTCGCTCGCCTCTCTCCTCCCTCTCCCAATCTCGCTCGCCTCTCTCCTCCCTCTCCCAATCTCGCTCGCCAGATATACAAATACATATGTATACCAGTTACATATATACAATTATTTTGACATATATACATATACAATTCACCTCTCTCCACTCTCTGCCCTCTCTCGCTCGCCTCTCCCCTCTCTCTCCCAGTCTCGCTCGCCACTCTCCTTCCTATAACATGTAGCTGCGAATCGTAATTAGCAAACTATAGCTATGGAGCATAATTAAAATATTTTGAGTAGCTATATGTGAAAGTTCTCCTATTCTTTAATCATTTCCCAAGATCCAAAACTGTACATCCATTATATGTATATTATGATAAAATACTCATATTAAGAATTTTTTAAAGAACGTGTAAAATTTAAAATTGACAAATAAAAGTGAACGGATGAAATAATTAACAACCATTATAAACACAAAAATTAATAAGATACTGATATCATAGTAATAAGAGAAACTAAAGAAGCAAATGAAAGAAGCTAACTCCAAAGAATTAAATGTTGCAGGGCTCACTTATAAGAATATCTTAGAAAACTCACATGCTTGGATAAGGAAATCCACCTACATTTTGGGACACATCAATAAATATTGAAAATAATGTAACCTATGAATTAATTAGAACCAAGATCACCTTCCTTGGGACTTCTATATTTCAATTCCAAAAAACAAAACAACATGAAATAGTTTTAATTCTCATCACCAATAGATTTATCAGTATAAGGTTGACACGTTTTCAACTATTAATGGCGACTCCTTTTCAGAGTTTTCCTCCAATAGATGGTTGATATTTCAAGTTTTTCACGGATTGCTGCTATTTCGGGGTGATCTTTAATATTTATTTTTTAAATCGGTGGTTTTTAATTTTTGTTCATAGTTCTCATTTAATGAAAATTGTGGATTAAAATATTCTTAAATATGATCTAATTTCGCAAGACAAAAGTTTAGAGAATTTTTACTTTGTCCGACATAAATTTTATATGTAGTACTATTTAATTCGCAAGATATAAGTTTAGAGAACTATTATATATCTTGTCCGATATATTTTTGTAGAAAAAAGTAATGTCCAAGAGACATAACTTTGTGGGAACTGAAACAGAATTTATGCCTCACCTCTATCAGCATAAATTTTGTAGGAACTAAGTTATGCTTGTAAAACATAACTTGTTCCTTGCAATTTTTTATGTTATGAGATATTTTCAACCATTTTTTATTAGTTAAATTGCTTAAAAGGTAAAATTAAAGATCACAAGTTTAAGGGGAAAAAATTATATATCACCCCCAAATATGGGGATTAGGGCGAATGTGGAGACAGTATGTGTGTGTATACATAATATATATCCCCCCCTCCCCCCCCCCCCCCCGGTTCCTCCCTTTGCATATTTAGTATTTGTCTCTTGAGATTCAATTAATTTGAATTTGTGCCAATGAAAATGAAACACTTTCTAACTTTCATATCCAACAAGATTTAAATTCAAAATCATTGAATAATTATGAGGCTCATATATAAATCATAAGTTAATTATGCTATCAAGTATCATAGAAGGAAATATTGTTCACTGATATAATCAAAACATCTATGGAGATTACTATTAAACATTTTTCAGTGAAAAATTTTAATGAAAAAGTAGTAATTTTGTTTTACGGACAACACAATTTATGGTTATTAATGATTTTAAATGATATTCAAATATTCCTACGACTATCAATTGCTAGTACAAGCCTTTAATTCAAATTTTAAATGAACGCTTATTATAGGTACAATTTTGACATTATGGTCATTATTATTATTATCATTTTATGTATGCTCGAAGAATGATTTGATTTGAGCTTAAACATGCCATGTGCGCCTTGCAACATGAAGAATAAGAAAGAATGCCTAATGTTTAGATTTTGTTTTGGTTTATGTCTTCCTAAAGGTTTTCAGCAAACTGCCAAACATTGTGGTGTGTACTAACATGGGTTGTGGTGCACTGATGGGAGTGCTTCACCCTTAATCAGAGGTCTCGGGTTCGAGCCCTGGGTATGGAGAAAATCATGTTGGGAGCGCCACCCCCGAATGGGCCTTGCAGTGCGCGATCTGGATTTAATCAGGGCTCCAATATGAGCTCCGGACACCGGGTGGGAAACCAAAATAAAAAATAAAAAATAAAAAATGGTGGTGTGTGATAGTAACCGATTATAAGTATCTTTTCATTCTTAATTCGAGATTAAAAATTATCAAACATTATTGTGGATTGGTAATTAGTAAAAACTTTTGCATTCTTAACTCGAGATTGAAACTACCAAATGTTATGGTGGGGTGACAATTGATCACTATATTTTAAATCTTTAATCAACGATCTCGAATTTTCATTCACTTCACAATATTTCAATGTTCTTTTTCTTGAATATTAGAAAGAAAACGGCAAACAATACCAACAAAATGAGAAATACCTGATCTTGTACAAACCGTTGCATACATCAAACTATCAACGATTAAAGGATAAGGAACTTTCTTCATATCTTCCTCCTCATAATTAATGGAAGGACATTGATTCGTGCTTAATTTGAAGTGCATAGTTAAAGGTGTACTGACAACCTTAGCTTCGTTAGTTGGTGTGAAAAGTCTCATATTAGTGGTTTAAGGGATGGGTGGTCTCTTTACCTAGTTTTGGATAATCCTTTAGTCACAAGCCAGCTTTTGAGTTGATTTAGTTCAAAGGTTCATTTCTTTACATGATATCAGAGCAGGATTCATCCAACCTTGTAAATTTTTATTTTTTCAAAAAAAAAAATCAAATGGTTTTGAGAAATAATTTGTACCGGAAAAGGCCAAAAATAGTTAAGGTTAGCAATTGTTACAAATACCAAACAAATTAAATTAAATTAGAGCTTGAATACGCATTCTTCATAATAAAATTAGCAAAATTAGCACAAAGTGCAAAAGAATAACTGTACTCGATAAATGTAACAACTAGCCAAATCTCCTTAACTAGAAAAAAGAAATTTTATTTGAACCACTACTAATTATTATAGTAGACAAATTTTAGGAATCTATCATGTCTAGATGCATGCCTAAAGAAGATGACATTCAATGTATCATCAATAAATGTACAATAAATCTATATAGAGGTTCTTTAATTTCGTAACTAAACATTCATATAATTAAATAGCTTAGAGGATGAAAAGTTAAAAAGTTAGTAAATGCTACTAGTAGAATACTAATAATACTCGATCATATGACTCTTTTTAAAGTTTTTATAAATTTATGAAGAAATAAAGCAACACTACGTATACCTAGCTAGGACGTGCAAGAAAAGTAATACTCAGAAAGCATATACGAACTATATATATATATATATATATATATTCCGTACAGTTTCTCATAGAATGCATGTGTAATATCTAATTAAAGACCATTTGGACATGGCCAAGGTCCAAAAAAAAAAACTTTACGCTCAGTATTTGCATCAAATAATATTAGCTTATTTTACCATAGATAAGTAGTAAAATTAAGGTGACAATTTGTATTTATTAATATTTTAATGACAATCTATTTTTCATGCATTTTTTAGTGGGCTGATTCGGTGGAAGGTAGGGTTGGAAACTGTTTTTGAAGTAATTGATACTAAATTAAGTTTTTTTTTTCCTCAGAATCAAAGTATATTCTTAGTTGTAACACTAAATTGATTGCATAATGGATTAATGTCATAACCTTTTAATGGAAAATGTTATCCCTTGCAAACAAATATTAATTTATATTATCTGACCTTTCACTATTTGATTTGCTATGCATTAGAAGCTGGGAATTATTTAAAGTTATTTACTTGTGTTTTGATTATCACACTATTTAGTTGTTTTTGTTTTTTTTTATAGGTTTTGCACTATTTTCCTTGTTAGTTGCTATGTTTTTTACATGTTTTCTTCTTCTTTGTACTTGAATTTGCTGCACTTGAACAGAAGATCTTCCGAAAATAACCTTACTATCTCCATGAGATAGTGATAAAGTTTGCGTACACTCTACCCTCCTTACATTTGACTTGTGAGATTTCACTAAGCATGGTGTTCGTTCGATATGGTCTCAAATAATTACAAATATCATTTTTATTCTTCTTCCTAATAAATATGATCTGAGAGAAACAAGTTTTAGGTTTAGGAACATGAAAATCTACCTAAGACAACTGTGAAAAAATACCTACTCTTTTTTCTAGTCATCAATGAATCAGTAATCTAAACTTTCCAAGTGACTCAAATTTACTTTTTAATATATATTTTATTCTTTTTTGGCAATCATGTGAGAGCCAACCTATAATTGTTGTAATTAATTGTAGGTCGACTATGGAACCACTTTTTTTGTGCAAAAAGCAATATTGTAAGAACCACGAATAGAAAATATATAAAAATGACAAATTAAAAAACTAGTGAAAAAGAATTGAAATTGTCAATGATGGATACATATAGTGGTACCATTGTTTTGGTATATATTTTTTTAATATATTTAATTTAATATTCTCAGTTACTCACATGTGAAGAGTCAGTGGAAATATGAAAAAATAAAAATCTACCGACAATAATTCACGTCTCAACAATATAATTTAATGGAAACTTAAGTAATGGTTGCAAATAGCCACAAGAGAAAGGTCAAATCCACAACACATTTTTCATGATACAATAATACTATGTAATTTATTTTAATTCTTCTAAGTATTATGTTAATAAATAATAATACCATATTAGCCAACTTTTTTACGGGGCCTATCTAGTGTAATTTATCTTTTCTATGTGATTTGTATTGTCTTGTGTCTATTCGAAGGATAATCACTGTGAATTCTCTAGTAAAAAATGGTTAGCATGACTTTAACTTATAAGCAATAGAACAAATTTATATATGACAACGATCAAATTTTGTAATTGTCAATTAAATGATAGATTTACTAGCAAAGTATGGAGACATCGCCATCACAAAATTATTTTGCTAATTGTTACAAAAAAAAATTGAATATAGTGGAAGGGAAAATGAAAGAGCGAATTACAAGATGGAAAATCAGATTCTTACATTTAATAAAATGAAAATTTAGATAGTCAACTAGCTGATCTACTGACTTCAATATCTCAAATATACTCGATTTATCTTTTTTCAAATAAAACAAAAAGCTTGGAAATTGACAATAGGATAAAGGGGCCAGATTGACTGTCCAAACAAGATTTTATTTACAAAATAAAGAAGCAAAGAGCATTTGTAAATTAATACTGATGTATATAATTTTAAGGAATTTTTGTTATATCCTTTGTTTATTCTTACATATATATACACACACCCCACATATAAAATGTACCTTATTTTATGTTTCTTTAGAACTGTGAAAATTCCGAGAGGTAGGGAAAATCACATGCACTTCAACTAACATTATTTGGTCCCGCCACCATTTATTGGAAGACATTATTATACTCCTATTTGGGTCTATTCCAAGAAAATAGGTACTTCTCGCCTAACATTATTTACCAAATCCGAGTTCACATGGACCATCAAAGTGATGGAAATTAAATGATCTCGTATGATCATTTACAAATTGAAATAAAAAAAAATGATTTTTTATGATTTCTTACGCGTAAAAATTGAATATCTTTTGTAAAAAGAATGTAATGTCTCTTGTAACAACATATAGAGATATATCTTCAACTAATTATTCGGCCTTTTACATGAAAGTAGTGCAATAAGTTTTTGTGTCTGAACGAAATATCAGGCGATTATGTCTGAGAAAATGAGATTTCTTGATCATTTTGCAAGTTGAATAGTAGAAAATGACCTTTGTGAATCTTATATGTATAAAAATGAAGATCTCTTATTAAAAAAATCATAAAACTTAAAACAAAATTGTATGGCCTACAAAACCAATTCTTCCGATCATGTCCTCATAATTTGTGTTTTCTAATGCATTTTGGCACTTTAACTAATGCAACGTAAACGTACTTGAGGCACGCGTTCACGCTAAAGGCATAAGTTTTGAACCACGGAACAAACGACTCAAACATGTGTTTTAGGGCGTTTTTTAAAAGCAATCTTTGAGGCGCAAGTCCAACATATAATTTTAAACATTAGATGATAGGACGACGATTATATTAATCTCCATTTATAGTAACATTAATAGAGTTAGATTGTTCATATTTGGAACTCAAAAGATTTTAAATATAATTTTTCCATGGTTCTTTGAAGAAATTTGGTTGCTTGAGAAATTAAGTTAGATAAACTAAAAGATAATCATAACGAGCTTTAATTCATTGCCAAAATACTAAAATTGTGAGTTGATGATCAAGTTACCTTTCGTAACTTTGATCTTCAAGGTCAACAACTTAAAATAATTACATTGGAATAGTTTAATTAAAGGAATTGCCGCACCTTATGAAATAAAGAAAAATAGATTTTGGTGGCTCCGTTTTGTTGAAGCTTTCATTAAGGATGTTTTTGCTCTCTATTTCATATTACTTGATGCACATTAACTTAACACAATTTTTTTAAAATAAAAAAAATCGTGAATAACTTAGTTTGAACCATAATTATGATTAGTAGCTATAGTTTATCTAATTACAAATCATAATAACAGTTTTAAAGAAGAAAGAGACGAGGAAATACGAGGAAAGAAATGAGTAGATTGTATCTGAGATTGAGATACAATATATATCTCAATTGAAATTGAAATACACAATATATATATATATATATATATATATATATATTGTGTATTTCAGTTTCAATTGAGATATAGATTGTATCTCAATCTCAGATACAATCTACTCATTTCTATATATATATATATATATGGTAAGTTACATAAATCACATAGTGTAAAGATGAAATTACTATATATCCCTACTTTTTTTCTAATTACAATAATCCTTTAAAATTAATCCAATCCGGATACATTAATGAAAGCGCGGATACATTAATACAAGCACGGATACATTAATACATTAATACAGATACATTATTAAAATAAAAATTAACTCAATCCGGATACATTAATGAAAGCGCGGATACATTAATACAAGCACGGATACATTAATACATTGATACGGATACATTATTCAAATAAAAATTAACCCAATCCGAATAAATTAATGAAAGCGCGGATACATTAATACAGATACATTATTAAAATAAGGGATTTTAGTTATTTTTAAAAGATATAGGGACAAATGGAAAATAATATACTTAAAGGTGTGTACTTTAGTAATTTATATATATATACGTACACAATTTCCTTTTCTTAAAATCTCGCTCGCATCTCTCCTAATTTATGTGAATCATACTAAAAATAGATGTTAGGCGGCAGTTGCAAACGTATAGAAAGAGGGCACTTGGGCAGAAAAGTAGGTGTGGGAATCACGTGATAAATAATGGGTGGTGCAGGAAGAAAGAAGAGACGTTGTGGGTTGCGTCTGTTTAGTAGAGGGGCCAGGCCATTTTCAAAGGTTGCTCCCACCGTCCAACCCGCAACTAAAATAAATGACCCCTCCTCATGTCATAGTCATTTTGATTGAAAAATTATATTATATAAAATTATTGTTTTTTGTGATATAATAGATATTGAATTTTCTTAATGTATCTTACTTAAGTAATTATCAAATTGATCTGTTTGTATTTATGTAATAATAATCATTTCGAAAAATACAGGGGTAAAGATATATCATGGATAGAATCGTATCATTGCGATCGATGTCGATGATGTTTGTCAACGGTCTTTCGCTTACTTTTCTGGAGTAAATGATGTCATTTTTTCCGTCACGAAAAATTGTTTGTTGTTCTCAGATTAAGAAGATTCAATTTGCTTAATTGAGTTCTTTGCTTGCTTATTCCACTTCTTAATCGTTTTTTATTTCATTAATACATATTAACATGCATCTAAGATGAATTAGATAGATTTTACATATTTCTCAAAAAATAGAAGAAAAATTGACAGTTCAAGTTGACTTCAAACACACTATTGCATGAAAGATCAACTGACCATAGTATATATAGTTATTCCATTCATTTACTTAAAAGGTAACTAGTGGTGATCTTGACTATAGTAGCATAATGTAAAGGAAAAGATTTGCTTTAGTTTTCTTTTCTTTTTTGTTTTTTCTCAATGTGATGTTCGATATTTGTGTTTGATTAATTTAAATTTGTGTAGAAAAATTTCACTTTAGGAATAAAACACTTTTTATATATACCAAAAGTGATTATATACCTCTAATTAAGGATGAAAGAGTACTTACCTTCCACAATATTCCCTCCGTCCATTTTTACTTGTTCAATTTGAAAAATCAAGAAGTAATTTATCACTTTGTATCTATTTTACCCTTGTTATTAAATATTATTCATTTTTTAATATTTAGATAACTTATAATTAATAGAGGTGATAGAAAACTTATATTTTTATCTATTATATCTTAAAAGGTGTGTCAAGTCAAATATAAATAAATAAAAATGGACGGAAAGAGTAATTTGATAGCCCTTGGATCGACATTGTTGAAACTTGAAAGATTGTCCTTTTCCATTTTATATTTATATATATTTTCCCGATAAAAATCAATTTAATAAATCAATCATCTATTCTACATTACAGGTTCAAAGATAATGCTATAACTTATCGATTAATATCCAAGTTAATTACATAAATTACAAAATTATGTAGAGTTCGTACTATCGAGTAATTTGATAGTCAAATATAGTTTTTTAACCTGTCCTCCCCTACCTTATTATTCATGTCTTGTTTTGCCTTGTCCTATCTCACTCTATCTCGTTCACCTTTTTTTACTTTTAAGTTTGCAATTGTGCATTTTTGTTTGTTTTTTGTTCTATAACCCAAATCGTCTTAATTATTATCATCCAAAGATTTATGGGGTATTGCAAATATAGTATTTTTGAGATTTCATTTGTTCTTCTTACATGATTTGAAGCTCAAATAAAATTTAATACATTTTTTACTTTGTTATCAAACGTTCAAGTTCAAAGTAGTTAACTAGTGTCCCACACGAATTTAAGATCACTATCACTTGAAAGTTATTTGAAGTTTGACGAATCTATAGCAAAAATTTAAAAGCAATCCACTTCATTTCGTCTCATTTCACAATAAATTTTCAAAATGTTCAATCTGACCTACCTCGTCTTACCTCATAAAATTTCAAACCCGTCCTACTTCTATAGCTCTAAACCTGCCTCGCCCCACATTAGTTGCCATCAACAAGATTGATCTTGGTGTTAAATGAGAGAAGAGTAGGATTTTCATTTATTGCTTTATTATGGTAATAATGGAAGGATGTACGTTGGTCTAATAATGCGGCGGTAATATATTATTGGAAAATGATGCCCTTTACCAAAAATTTTTAGCATTTAAAAGTTTTGATCATAAGAGAATGTATGAGATAAATCCTCACCACCAAAGACTCTTAACATCATTTTATTTGGGAGCATTTGGTTATAAAATATACTCCATCTGTTACTAGTTATTGGTCCAATTTTTTTTTTACTTTGTCTATTTTGACGAATCAAAAAAGAATAATTTTTTTACCTATTATACCATTAATTAATTAATTTTGAAAAAGGTAAAACTTCTTGAAAATTTTAAATTTTTAATTCATCTACTTCATAATTAATAGAGGTAAAATGATAAACTCACTATGTCAATCATTGTTTTATTAATATGTATGTCAATTCAAAAGTGGACAAGTAATTAGGGATAGAGGGAGTAGTGAGTATTTGAAAGAAAAAAATTTAAAAATTTAAATTGTATTTGGCCATGAATATAATTATAGTAGTTTTTAAATTTTTGTAAATAATTTGAGTGAAATAGTTTTTAAAAATTTCTGAAAATTTCGAAATTCAACTTAGTTAAAGTTGAATCCAAAATTTTCTGAAATTTTATGACAAAACATTTCTTTTTTCAGAGTTCAACTACAGAAAGAAAGAAAAAAAAAGAGAAATTTATGGTCAAACACAACTCTTGAAAGTGTTTGGCCTCAAGGAAAATGATAAAAGAAATATATATGTATATTCAATTAATTTTTGAAATTATATAGCTATATATTAAATTTTGACTACACTTACACAAGTGTAATGCTAGTCCAGTAGTAAAGTGGGTTCAAAGTTGAATTTGTGTTGTAAAATATTTATGAAAGGAGAAATATCTTTTTTATTAATTTTTATTTTTAATCAATAGGAGACTGAATGTCTGCTTGGATTGACTTTTTATTTTTGATTTATAAGTCAAATTCATAAGTTAGGAATCCTAACTTATGACTTTCGGCTTATTTTTAACATTTTAGCTTAAAATCAATTGTTTATAAACACTTTTTTAATTTATTCAATTACTCCAAAAAAAATTAAAAATTATTTTAATTTAAAAACACTTAAAATAAGTCAATCTAAACGGACATAAAAACCTATGGGTAAAAAAAAAAGGGGAGAAATTCATTCCACTACAACACATTTAAATATTGAAGGATGACTTGTGAAGGATGATAACTAGTGAGGTAAGAAAGCAAATTGCTATTTTTATTGTTTATAATAAAAGTGTCCATTCAAGCAAAGGTAAGGTTCGTACATGCAAATTGCAATAGTCAACATACAACATTAAAGGACAATGCATTCTCCCTTTGAAGTATAGTATAATTTTGTTGTTTTCTTCTTCTTTTTTTTTTAAGAAATAAAGAAGCCATTAAGCATATAATAATATAATATAAGCCATAATAGGGTTCTCTTTTTCAAAAAAGAAAATTGAGTTGAGCAAATGTTATTAACTTGATATCGAAATTTACGTAACAAACCATACGTGAATATAATTCACGCATACACAAGTTGATAATATAACATTTTTATTTTAAATAAATTTTATTAATTTGATCTATGTGATTTAATTAGGATTTATGTTTGTACATTCTCTTATAGTTGACACGTGATCGAGATCCATCAATTCCTTTATTTTAATAAGTGAAAGACTTAAAAAAGTTTAGTCTACGGCTATATGATTATGCCATATTTCATCTTCAGTTATTAGGGACAACTGAGGCAGAGCCAAGATTTAAAATTTTATAAGTTTGAGATTTTAGTTCTTTTAAGTAATTGAGTTTTAAATTGATAATTTGTATATATTTTATGAATTTCTTAATTTCTTAAGACAAATATAAATATTGAACTAAAGCTATTATATATATTCAATCAAACTCATAAATTATACTCTAGCTCCGTCTCCGATGGCCAAAACTTTATTGGAGGCAAAAAAAAAAATCATGTGAAAGATGCCTTTAATTGCTATCAATCATAGAACCTATGACATTACTTGTTGCCCAATCGACCACCAATTTTAGTAGAAACCGCACCATCTTTGTTGCTGCACTCATCTTTCGTTCCCACTTATAATTGGAAAATATTATCTATAATTATGGTCCCTAAGAAAAAAAATTTCAAAGTAATAAATGATTATGTTGTGCTTAGAGAAAAAAAAAATAAAAGTATAACATTCTCCTATTTAATTTATTTATTTGGTTTTAACTAAAAATTATAAGTATAATATATAAGATTTTTGAATCTTTTAGTTTTAAACTAAAGATATGCACGCGAAATATATGTACTAAAATGTTCTTTAATCTTGTGATTTTAAATATGACATGTGGAAACTGAAATTAAAGAATTGATTAAAAAAACAGAGACATTCTTGTTGATATAAACTAAAAAGGAAAGTAAGAAAAAAAAATTGAAACGAAGGAAGTATAGTATACATTTTACAACTAGTTTAAAATCTTGTGCGACTTCTTGCAGTAGACAATAATAATCACGATTCACAGCTAGCCTTTAATTTATTGTGTGTTTAGCCCAAAAAAATGGCTATCAAATAGATCAAATTTAAGTCATAAGATAAATATTTAAAGTACTTAAAAATATGGAGCACCCTTCTAAATCATTTTGTTCATATTATTAGACAACCATGTCTACCTTCAAACAAATTTAAATTGTTTTCAAATTTTACTAGGCTTTTTACTTGTTTGTTCTGGATTTTGCATGTCTTTAAGAAATAACGATTAGTATGAGTATTTTACTATAATATCCATATTAATTGATGTATAGTCTTAGATTTTGAGAAATAATTTAGAGAATAAGTAATTAACGTTCAGGATAAAACAAGAAAAAAAATAATTGTCTTGTCTTGATATATTAAAAGTGAAAATCTATTTTTAAAATACTGGACAAGTAAAAACAAACGAGAAAAATATGTAACGTGCGTTTTTTGGGAAAATGTGATCAATATAATTGTAAGTTGTAACACCCAATTAATGATAACTAATTACTAATTAATTGTACAATTAAGGGCATAATATCTCAAATGGTCACTCAACTATGGATTCTACTCTCAGAAAGTCACTTAAGTTTGGTTTTTAACTCAAAAGTCACTCAACTATGAATTCTTTTCTCAGAAAGTCTTTCAACTTTGATTTTTAACTCAAAAGCCACTCAACTACAAGTATTTTACTTACAAAGTCACTAAACTATAAATGTTTTATTTACAAAGTCAATTAATCTATTTAATTATTTCTTAAAATTAAATTTGTTGACATTAAATTTTTATTTCTAACTGAAAATTGTAAAAAATAAAAAAATATACTTTTAAACCATTTAATGACACTTTTATTTTACTCTTATTCACAAAAAAAGAGGGTTATGTAATATTTTACATTTTTTTTTACCCAATTACAGTTCAGGTTCACCATTTTATCCTTCTATTCTAATAGTTTTCTTCATTAATATTAATTTGATATTGTATGGTTTCTGTTAATTTCCGATTAAGTAATGCGGAGATGGGTTTTCTCTTATTTCAAGTTAAAATGTAGAAAATTTAGGAACTGCATATAGATTTTTGAGATGGGTTTTTTCTGAATCCCGTGAAAATGTAATAATTTGAGTCTTGAGATGGGTAATGAAACTTTTTATTTTTAGTGGAATTAGGGTAAAATAAAAGGGTCATATAATGAATAAAATGAATATTGTTTATTTCTTAAAATTTTTTGTTAGAAACAAAAATTTAATGTCAATAAGTTTTAATTAAAAAATCAATTAAATAAGTTGAGTGACTTTATAAGTAAAATATTTATAGTTGAGTGACTTTGTAAGTAAAACATTTATAGTTGAGTGACTTTCAAGTTAAAAAACAAAGTTGAGTGACTTTTTGATAAAAGAATCCATAGTTAAGTGACTTTTTGATAAAAAAATTCATAATCGAGTGACTTTTGAATTAAAAATTAAAGTTAAGTGACTTTTTGATAAAAAAATTAAAAGTTTGAGTGATCATCTGACACTTATTGTGTCCCCAACCTTTTACCAAAAGTTGAGAGTACCATTGCCATTTGCCTGGCCACTGGAAGATAAAAAATAAACTTTATCTGACTTTTGAACCTTTGAAAGATTAGTTAATGGCTGCTAATATTTGTTAAAATAGTACTGACAAGTGACAAGATAATCAAGAAAGTAAAACGCATTATTTATTTTGTGTGGTGACTTTTTAATTACTTATGTAACGTACATGATATAGACGTCAGGTCTATTAATTTGGTGGTAAAAAGAAGTTTATAACTTAATGATAGTTAATTTCAACTAATGTCTACTTGATTGTGGACCTTACTTGTTAGTACCTGTTTTGATGGCCTCATTCCATCTTAAAAAAGATAGCCCGAAGCACGAAATATCATATCATGTATGTTGAATTCAAATCGAAGAAGAGCGTCGAATTTTAAAAGCGTCATGTAAAGTAATTTATTCTGAGTGATTTATTTTACAATTTAAACATGTGATATATAGATTTTATGTGAAAATTATTTTATAATTACTCAAAGGCTCCTGTCAACCCTCATTTCATCATCAATAAAGTCATTCAATTTTGTTTTTTATCAATAAAATTACTCAACTTAGAGATTTTCTTTTTTAAAATCACTCAATCAAATTTATCATTAAAATATATATATATATGACATAACAAAATAAACTAGATTTTATGCCAGGTACACATGGACCCACAAGTAAAACAAAATTAAAGAAGACTCATATCTTAAACCCAACCCATCAACAATTTCAAAATTCTCAAAATTATAAATCTGGAAATTTATGGTTTTTTGCAATTACTCTTTAAATTTATTTATTTATGCGGAAAAACAAAAACAAATTAACTTCCAAAATTGGTTTGCATTTTTTTGGGTTTTGGCGTTAAAATAATCAACCTCCCATCGATTTTAATTAAAAGTATAGGAACTTGATTTCTTTTTTAAAAAGAATAATTAAATAGACTACATTTTATCTCTATTCAAATTTTAAAAAATATTAAATGATAAACAGAGAAATTAAACAACACAAAAAAAAAGAAGAAGCGTGCAGTGAATTTTTACTCCATAAAACTTCCTTAGATGTCCAGTCAAATATATTTGCGGACTGTGATTTTAATTAAATTCAGACTTAATCAACCAGCCAGATTTTAGTTTTAATATAATTTAATCCATACAAATTCCTTAATGGGCAGTGATTGTAATTTTATTTGCGGGGTTTATATTTACATGTCATAAGAATTTATTTATTTTATTTTAATGAAAATTTTTATTGAGTAGTTTTATAAGAAAAAAGGCTTAAAGTTGAGTAATTTTATAAGAAAAAATACTTAAGTTGAATGACCTTATGTTAGGATTTTGCCCTGATTTTTTTACCATATTTTAAGTTTCATTTTTTTCTTAAAGAAAAGTCAAAGTATTACCATAAATGCTTGAACTTTTCCGGAAAGGAAAATTAAATTCTCTTCCATATTTGGTTTATTCCTTCCTTAGAGGAAAAAGTTGAAACTCTATAACTCCTATTCTCATACCAAGAACACAAGGAGCATCCACATACCACAATGTAGTCGTTTAGAGAGTTTTGTTTATGGGGAGATTTTCTCCAACATGTTTATGTTTTTTCAATATTAGTTTTATAAAATGTAGGTCGTTTCACCAAACCATATCAACAATAATTTTTAGTATGTTTTTATTTGTCGTCTGATTTATCGATATCATGATTTGCAATTGTAAGCTTCCGCATGACGCCCTAATTACTTTCGAACCCAACACTTTATTGATACAAAACAAAATTGAATGACTTTATAAGATGACTAGTGAAATTGTCCGCGCTTCGTGCGGCTATATGAAATATTTATAAGATAACAATATGTAATATTTATATTTAGGTTACTGTCGAATATATAAGATAATATTGATATTTCTCTTCATCTGCAACATGATACGTTTTTTCATCTTTTTTTAAATATATAAAATAGAATTTCTTCTTCTTTTTTTTGTATATTTTTAAGTGCAAATTATTCATATGTATATAGTACAACAAAATATTCACCATGGTGAAGTAAATAGAATAAGAGGTGATATTTTAAAATAACAGTATATTGTATTACGTTGAAAATATTTTTATGTTTTAATTTCCTCTATCTTTTGTAGAATTATTGATTTTCTAAACAAATTCTCATTCCGTATAAAAAAAATTGAATTTTTTATTGTGTCTTTATTATTACATTTGTTTATTATAATTTTTTAAACACTAATTAAATATTTATAAGAATTATGAAAAATAAAATACACAAAAGTTACGAATAATATTTAAGATTAGAAGTTACAAGTAAGATGAAGAGACATGAGTTGTCAATAATTTAAATGTACAATTTTATTAGACATTAAATGCATTAATAATTATGCATTGATTTTATTTGTAAAATAAATAAATAAAAATAACGGGTGAAAATATAAAAAATGAATAAAAAAATATAATAATCGGTGACTGCATAAAAATTATATAAAAAAAAAGAATAGCGATGAAAACATATTGTTATGTATGCAAAACAATGGCTTCATGAAATTAATATTTTATTTTTCAATTACTTTTTTGCAAGTATAATAAAAATGAAATTCCTAATCATCATAATTTTTTTTTGTTTAAAATGGGATAATCATATTAATTGTGCTTCATAATAAAAAAAAAATAGAATAGTAAAGGACCAAATGATTAGCATTAACAATACATTTAGCTAAATTATTTATACAAATCAAATTAAAAAAATTCTAGCAAAAGTAGCTACGTTACTAATACAACTGAAAGTAAAAATAGTCTAGCAAAAATAATCTATAATTATGCTTCATTTTTTTTTCCTTCTACCATCTTCCTTTGCAAGTAGATCCGCCACCATATTTTACTCTATATGTCAAGCTCTTCACCATATGCTACCAATTGAACAAAAAAATTATATGAATAAATAAATTATCATATATATACCTATTAAAACTACATTATATCCTAGAAACTGAATATTAGAAAGAACAATCGCATACTGACAGTGCATTGTTCATTATTACAAAGGTCTTTTTTTTTTAATCTTACTTGCTTGGTGAATGATAATACATACATAAACAAAATATTAAGAAAGCATATCCAAGTACATAAAAATAAAAAGAAAGACTTGAGAATGAAATATATCTTACCTTCATGTATTTCTTTTTTGTTACATGTTAGTTAATTCACAAACAAATATGATGAAGAAGAGAAAGGATAATCTTGAATGTGAATCTTCAAGAAACTAAATATGAATTTATATAAGCAATATAGCAAAAAAGAAAGACTTGAGAATGAAATATTTCTTACCTTTATGTACTTCTTTTTTGGTACATGTTAGTTCACTCACAAACTAATATGATGAAGAAGAGAAATGATAATCTTGAATGTAAATCTTCATGAAACTAAATATAAATTTATAGGCAAAATAGAGGAATACCATAAGACATCATAAACTTACAAATTTAAGTTTGGAGGTTATGGACATAAAAATTATGAGAGTTATGAATATTATTAAAAGTAAAATTAAAGAGGTGTAAGTCATGGGTAATAACTCCTTGTGAATAAAGAAAAATATATTATCATTTTACGATTAGAAGCGAGACAAACAAATAAAAAAATGTGAAGAGTTTTTATTGTAAATGTTCCTCAATTAATAAAACATTTATTTGTAATGAATTAAATAATTTATTTTTACAACACAATAATTAATTTAAATAAGAAAAAAGGTAAAAAAAAGAAAAGAAGAAAAAAGATAAATGCAAATGGAGGTCATAGAAATGTGTCACATCACCTTAACTATGTTTCTCCTTTATTATATATATAGATTACTCATAGTTGAATGACCCTTTGAGATATTTACTCCTCAAAATTGGGGACAAAAGTTGTTACATCATATACTAAGTATTAATTAATCCAGGTTAAGAAAAAAATGAGTGTTATATTGAGTTTAATTTATATACATAAACATAATAATAATAACTATAATAAATTCAATGTAATTTTATAATGGAGTCTTAAAAGAGTAAGATGTTTTATTATTATATTTATCAACGAGTTTAATTTCTAGGAACCCTATGACTTTTGTTCATACCTTTAACATGTATTTAGCATTTATAAATATTTAATTGTGACCTCAATTATTATTCTAAATTAATTTGAGATTAGTATAGGAGCTCATACATTTCAAAATTCAGATCCACTTCTACCAAGTAAGAATGTTTTTTGATTGATCCTCAATAACCCTCCTCCTTTATTCGGACTTGAGACAAATAATACATGTGACTTGTGAGCAGCTCACAGATACAAAGTTAATTTCAATATATATACAAAATATAAGGAAAAGAAATATATCATGAGGTTATTTCTTCTTCTTTTTTTTTCTTCAAATTTATACCATTAGACAAAATATCTAAAAATATATCATTTTTTTCTTCCTTACCACCATGTTTTTTTAAAGTACATAAATGGAGTTTATTTTATAGGATAAGGACCTTTGAGACTAATATGGATGGCTAATTTTCATTTAAGACCTATCAAAGAGCATTGAACGCAAATTTAAAGTATGATTTAGAGCATGTTTGGCATTACTGCTAAAAACTGCTTATTTTCATAAGCACTTTTTTAAAATGGTTTTTCAGAAAAGTGCTTTTGAAAAAAAGCAATTTGTGTTTGGCTAATTTATTTGATAAGTGCTTTTTATAAGCAAATTGTATTTGGCTAATCTTTTTTAAAAAGTGCTTTTGAGAGTCAAATTACGATAAAGGGCAAGTATTAATGCAATTTTAATATTAAGATTATTTTATAGAGAGAAACTAGTTTAAGCATCTATTACAAAAAATTAAATTAAAATTTTATTTTTATTAAATTAAAATATTCATATTCAAACTTTCAATAAATATTATACATTTTTTTGGAGGGTTTAAATCTTTAATTGTTTTTTTTTCCTAATCTTGCAAAATTATTGTTGTTACCTTTTTTCTAATTCTGCAAAATAATACGTAAAATAATAATAATAATACATAAACGTAAAATAAAATATAAAACTTATCATATAAAAATAAAAAATAAAATTATTAAATGAAACTTATCCAAATATATGAGATATGATAATTAAATAATAAGAGATATATTGGTAAATATATATATATATATATATATATATGGAAGGGATAGTTTAGTCTTGAAAAAAATAATTTTCTGTTTCTGCTTCTGCTTTTTTTAAAACGCAAAATTTTTTAGCTTCTTCCCAACAGCAGAAAAACTGCAACTGTTTCTGCTTCCATTTAAAAGCAGTTTTAGAGGTTTGGCAAACACCTAATTTTTCAAAAAAATGTTTTTTTTCTCAATGTTACATTATTATTATAGTAGGGCATTGTTCGTACATAAATATTTCTTGTTTAACTATAATTAATTAGTATATATGTTATTATTTGAATAAACATTTAATTTATTAATAAGTTGATGTTGTAAATACTAGAGTATTACTTAATTGTGGATGTTCATATATAACTTCTACGCGTAATTCTCGCCATTATGTTAGTAATATTAACACCTCTCTATTTTCTTTTCCTTAATTTCTCACTCTCCCGATCTTCTTCACGTATTTTCAAAAGTTAATGTCCAATATTACATGTTTAGTTTAAAAATTCAAGAGATAATATATCATTTTATATGTATTTTATCCTTATTATTAAGTACTAGCTAGTTATTTCTAATTCATTTCTTAATGAGTGAGATGACATATAATAATTAGGAGAGATATAGTAAAATTACTATTTTTTATTTTATTTTAAGAAATGTGTCCTGTCAAATATAAATAAATAAATATAGACAGAGAAAGTATTACATTTATAGGTGGAGCTAAGGAAATAATTATTGTTTCTTGACTAGTACACCCTTCGATTCATATTATATGATATTTTTTAGCTTGAATATACATCTTTAAAGAATTACTTATCCTTGTTTTCACTCAATTTAAAATAATTTTTTGGTTGTATAAAAAACCACTTTTTTAAATAAGAGTAAATTTGAAAAAGAATAATTAATACCGGATCATATATTATGAATGGGAGGAAGTATAAGTATATCAAATCTACATCTTTTATAAATCATTTTCTTTTGGCAAATTTAATTATTGAATCTACTTATGACGCCCAATTAATGATAATCCACTATGTAATTGTACAAATTAAGTAGGCTTAAAATTATCATATCATGTCTTCTAACTCTCACCAAAAGGTGAGAATATCATTGCCAATAATGGAACAAAAAATTATGAAAAGAAAAACTAGAAAGAGACTCTATAGTTTATATTATTCTAGTCTTTTAAGCCTATCAAAGATTAGTCAAGATCTGTTAATGGCTGCTATTTGTTGTTACTAATATATTAAAAGTAATCAAAGGCATTGTTTACTTTGTGTGGCATTAATTATGAACTTTTTAATTAATATAATAATATTAATATGTAGCTCGCATCTGATTAGCTAATTGGTGAGGCAATAGCTTATCAAAGCGATGATCAATAGTTGATCCGAGAAGATGATCAACCACATTGGGATTGAGACACGGTCTAGACTCCTATGAGAGACAGTAATGGAGAATTTTCCGCAATGAGTGAAAGCCCCGACAGAGCAATGATGTGAGGAGGTAGAAGGTCCACCGATCGTGGACTTCTTTTCTTGGAGAAGCAATAATGGTATCTAAAAAATAAATATCGACTAACTTTATGCTAGCAACTATATAATACCAAGGATATAAGCGTTATCCGGAATAGTGGGGGTATAAAGGGAATCAATTCAATGCCCTTGACAAACAGCTTCATTGCAATAGACGTTAACTTTTTGGTAAAAAAGAGCTGTGGAAGATTGTTACTTAATGATTGTAAATTAACTTCAGCCAATAAATTTGATCTTTGTTACCTATTTTGATGGCCTCATTTCATCTTCAATTTCTAACTTTTTGAATTGTTTTTTTCCACGTTCAGTATCGTATTGAAGTCCCGAATAATTTGAATTTACGTTAT
Organism: Solanum appendiculatum; assembly: GCA_018342035.1. Classification (NCBI taxonomy): domain Eukaryota; kingdom Viridiplantae; phylum Streptophyta; class Magnoliopsida; order Solanales; family Solanaceae; genus Solanum; species Solanum appendiculatum. The sequence goes on along the minus strand of JAGDQO010000806.1, from coordinate 611,780 downwards.
ATATGTAACTTGTAAGGCTCATTTAAGAAAAAAAAACGTTGACTAACAAGATCCTTTTTAATACTCATGGCTATCCGAGATCTCTAATTAAAGTGAAGGGATCATAAGAAATAAAAAACGTTTCCTAACTTGTAAGGCTCATTTAAGAAAAGATTAAATTGATATTTAAAAAAACGGAAGTAATCTATTAAATTTGAATGAATAATTAATATAATTCTATTTTATTATATTGTGTTTAGAACTAAATTCATTAGATTTGTTTAGTTTTAATAAAGGTCCAATCAACACAAAGTTGATGATTGTTGATCTTTAAGAAAAAAGAATCACATAAGTATTTGTTTAACTTATAATTAGGTGTGGATTTTATAATCCAATTATAAAATCCCACTTGATGGATTAGGAAAAGAAAGGAATATGCGATTCGATCTTCTTAATAATATTAAAATTGCACAACTCTCCATTTTTTTTCTCCTACAATTGTTTGGAATTCATATAAAAGATTTGATTTCTAGTTTGGTATTAATATTTGATTTTCAATAAAATAAATACTTTGATAGAGATGTTCTCTCCTCTTATAATTCCTCTTCTTAATATTATATCACAAACTTAATTATTACATATATCCATGCCAGAGACTTACTTTTAATTTGATTAGACCATATAATAAAATTTAGAGTGGGACAACTTACGAATATCTACTTCTTATGTAACACTTAAAAGTTATTGATAAATTTAATATAAATTAAAAATGTAATCTCACCACACTTGGAAACTAATTAAAATATTTAAAAAAAACTAAGTTTTATGAGTAAAAGTTTCAACAACCAAAATCTAGTCGAAATTGAAATTTTTTAAAGATAAATTTTTATTTAAAATCTAATCCAATATCTACTGCTAAATCCTGACATAACCTTAATCTCAATTTACGTGATACTTTCTTAATTTTGAAATTTAAACAAGTTTTTTTAACTATCTTTTTTCATATAATCTATTAAATATATTGAATTATAAATTATTATAACTTATAAATATTTTTTACGTAATTTTCAAATATATAAATTTTATTTTAAAAAATTAAAAAATTTCATGTCCGAATTAACTATCAAAATTTAATTGGGACAATGGGAGTGCACTATATCTTCCAAAGCATTCCCAGTTCCAACTACATAGCCAATAATAACAAAAGGAGATAATACTCCCTCAATTTTATTTTATGTGATACTTTTTCTTTTTGTTTCAAAAGAAATATTATTTTTATTATAATTAGAAATAATTTAATTTTAGGATTTCTCGTTTTGTAACTATACAAATATCTAAAAATTATTCTAGATCATAAGTTTGAAAAATCTTCATTTTTTCCCTTAAATATCGTGTCAAGTCAAACAGTGTCACGTGAATAAGTAATACTAGTACTCTCTCCGTTTTTATTTATATGTCAGCATTTTAAATTTCATGTGCTAAGAAACTAAGTAAGTTTACTATTCTACCCTTATTTTATGTTTTTTGAAGTCAAATTTTTAATTAATGAACATAAATTATTTAATTTTGATTTAATTTGACTAATTGACATGAATTATTTACTTAGTTTTTCTATGTTGATATAAAAGTAAAATAGGAAGAATAACATCATTTATGCATTAATTTTATGAAATGACATCTATTTTCAAGAAGAATGAGATATAAATAGAAACGGTGCGAATAGTAAATTGTTGAGCTAGTAATAGTTGAGTTGCGCATTTAATGTGGGGTGATGGGCGGTTTAACTTGTTGGTATCAAAGCTAAAAACACTCAAAATGGACCAAACAAGAAAGACAAGTCATCATTGTTACTTCAAATAAACAGACTCTCTCTCTTTCTCTCACCATTTGTTCTCTCTATCTAACATTACAAACTCTGCTGCTTCTCTTCTAACCAAAAACTTAAAAAAATCAATTTTTTTTTAACCAATCGCTAAATTTTAGGCTTATATATGAATACCCATTTCCCTTTTACCTGAATAAAGTCATCCCGCCGGCCCCAAAAAGAGTAATAGTAGAGAAAATGACACAGTTGGAGTGTATTCTTTCTGCCGGAGAAGATGGTAACAGAACTGTTGTCGTTGGAGTGAAGTTGGATGGTGCAAGTAGAGAACTTTTAACATGGGCTCTTGTTAAAGTTGCTCAACCTGGTGATCGAGTTGTTGCTCTTCATGTTCTTAATAATAATGGTGGGTATCCTTTTCTTGATTGTCTAGACATTCAAAATTGAATCTTTTTTTCTTGTTTTGAAATGAATTTGATTTTTTTCCTTTCTAAAACTGGAATTTATAGATTGTTGAATTATTTTGGAAAATGAAACCCCATCTCTGTTTGCTGTAGTTTTTCTTCTAATCTTGTTTGTTTTGAGAGCTGAAATTGGGAAATTTGGAGGAAGCTTTTTTTACTTCTCTGAAAATTGAAATTTGAACAATTCTGAATCATTTTATCTGAATTTGTTCTTGGAAATGTTTTTGCTCTGCTTTCGCGAAGAAATTGAGATTAGTTTTCCTTTTTTACAAAATTGAAACTCGAAACTATGGACACCATTTGTTTTCGAGATGTTTTTGCTTCTTCTTGAAAGCAATAGTATATGTTTTTGGTATTGTTTTCTCTGTTTCTGAAAGAAAGTTATGAGTTTTGGTACATTCCCCTTTCCCAATCCCAGATGAATTTGTCGGCTTTTGATGAGAATTGTGATGATGTGAATGTTTGAATGAGAGTTTTATCGTCTTCTGAGTTGCCCAATATAGAACTTTCTCTCTTCTTGTTTTTCATTTTCATTTTCTTCTTTCTGTGCCAAATTATGACTGTGAGGATTTTGATTCTTTGGGTGAAATGGATTTTGTTTTCTGGTACAGATATTGTAGATCGTGATGGGAAATCTTCACTGTTGTCGTTGGTCAAAGCATTTGATTCAATTCTTGCAGTTTATGAAGGTTTCTGCAATCTCAAGCAGGTAAAAAAAAACTCTCTCAATTTCAGCATTTTGCCCAGAATGATAAGTTTTATTTGGCGGTGCGGTGGGTTTGAATTGGATTATGACATTGTTGGTGGATGAAAATATTGAAGCATTAATTTTTGGTACTTTTATATTGATTTCTTTGTCATAAATAAGGACAGGAAAGATGTTCTTATGGGCGTCATGAAGTGTTTTTGTTAGTTTGCTTCATATGGTTGATGTCATGCTGAATCGAAAGTCTGGTACTTTTCTGGTACCATTGCAGGTGGATCTTAAGCTAAAGATTTGTAGAGGTACTTCAATCCGAAAAATTATTGTTCGTGAGGCGAATGCTTACTTAGCAACAGATGTTATAGTCGGGACTGCCAATCATACAATTCGATCATCAGCTTCAGTTGCAAAGTACTGTGCTAGAAAGTTGCCAAAGGATTGTTCAGTATTGGCTGTTAATAATGGAAAAGTTGTTTTCCAAAGGGAGGCTTCGTTAGCGTCGTATGCCAGTTCAAAGGGTTGGCATTGCATTTGTGTTTTGGTTGATTGAGTAGGATCTGTAATTCGTCGTAACTGACTTGCTATCTTTTCTGTTTCTTGCTTCATGTATGTAGAACTTGAGCATCACCATGGGAATCGTTTGCTTAGTGTAATTCAGCGGACACTGACTAAGAACTCTAAAGTATTAAATGACAGCACTGGGCTGAGGCCAACAAATTCCTGCAGGGAAGGTGGTTATCAGACTCTGGGTGAGGCATTACTGAAAGCTGCTTCTGCATCAGCAGAGAATTCCCTTAGACAGAACTGTTCAGTTTGTTCACTGGACTGTGCGTTGCCTGATAATTCTTGCACCCAAGCTCACGAAGAGCCTTCAGACAATAACTGTGATGATAATTCAATGGCGATAGTACCCGTGCAAAGGCAGGAGGCAGGATCTAGTTCAATTACATTGCTGATCAAGGAATTGCCTGAAGTGAGGCCTGGTTGGCCATTGCTTCACCGAGCCATTTTATCAAATCGGCAAGCTGCAGACACTTCGTCAATAAGAAAACTCTCTGTCGTTCAGTGGGCATTGTGTCTGCCGACTAGACATCTTTTGTGCATTGAGGATGCAGACAGGAGAGATCTACACTCTGCGGATGATGAAAGTCAAGCTCCTGCACTAGATGAAAAAAGTGGCGCAATTGTTCCTGTCAATCACGAGGCAACGTCCTCGAAATCTTCTCCAGACAATTCTCCAAGAGCCTTACCAAGAGAACTGGATGGACTTCATGAGAAGTACTCTGCAACGTGTAGATTGTTTAAATTCCAGGAACTTCTCTTGGCAACCTTGAACTTTTCTTCAGGTTTGTGCTTTTCTCAGCTTCAGAATTGCAAGAGGGTTCAAATGTGCATATTTTATAGCTGTCTCACATTCATTTTCATGATTACAGAGAACATTATTGGTAAAGGAGGAAGCAGTCAGGTCTTCAAAGGCTGTCTTCTTGATGGCAAGGAACTTGCTGTGAAGATCTTAAAACAATCCGAAGATGCAGTGCGAGAGTTTGTTTTGGAAATTGAGATTATAACTGCTTTGAGTCACAAAAACATAATCTCCCTATTTGGATTCTGTTTTGAGGACAACCGCCTTCTCCTTGTATATGATTTTCTATCTAGGGGAAGCCTTGAAGAGAACCTACATGGTATGCAAATAACATTTTCCAAAATTTTGGCTCTTTCCCTGCAAAGTTACTGCTATATCGTCCTATACTTTGCGTTTTTAGAGGCAAAATATTGTCTAGAAGTAGAATTAAAGTTACAAACAAAAATAGAACATTGTTGGTCTTCAATCTTTTTGACTCAAGAGGTTGTTCATTTAGGTAATAATAAGGATCCACTCGCGTTTGGGTGGAAAGAGAGATACAAAGTCGCTGTTGGTGTTGCCGAGGCACTAGAATATCTTCATGGCAGAGATGATCAACCAGTGATCCATCGTGATGTAAAATCATCAAATATACTACTGTGTGATGATTTTGAGCCCCAGGTAATGCTCTTTTACTCTTTTGCTGCTTACTGTCTCCTTTGGGATGAGCATTGCTACTTTGATCTAGCTAGTAGTTTAATTGGCCTTTTCCATTTTCAGCTCTCTGACTTTGGACTTGCTAAATGGGCAACAACAACCTCATCTCATATTACATGCACTGATGTAGCTGGAACCTTCGGGTATGTAACATCTTTAGCTCTCTAGTCCTGTTCAGACTTGGTGAAAGAGTGTATAATTTGTTTTGTAGGATTGTTTGATGAAAACTAAATCCTTGCCCGTATGTTCTTATCATATAAAACAACGTGGACTTGTTCGAAGAGAAATTTAATAGAAAATATCTGATGTGTTATTCCCTTTAATGAATTTTTCTGGTAAAATGTGCTTTGCTGCAGTTACTTGGCTCCTGAATATTTCATGTATGGAAAGGTTAATGACAAGATTGATGTCTATGCATTTGGAGTAGTACTTCTTGAGCTTATTTCAGGAAGAAAGCCCATAAGTAGCAATTGTCCGAAGGGTCAAGAGAGCCTGGTTATTTGGGTATGTCCAGTGTGCTCATCTCCTTAATTAGCTTTAAATTGAGTCGGTTTTGCATCATATATTACAACATAAAGTGTCCAAATTTGCAGGCAAAGCCAATTCTAACTATTGGGAAGTATGCCCAATTACTAGACCCACAGTTGAGTTCTGATTATGATTGTGACCTAGTAGAAAGCATGGTGCTTGCTGCTGCCCTTTGTATCAGACGTGCTCCACGAGCTCGACCACAAATGAACATTGTAAGTCATATCCCCTTGCTGATTCTGGTGTTTCTGGCTTTGCAAAAACTAGGAGAAATCTTAGGCACATCATGTTTGACGAATCCTTTTAGCTTCTTACGGAAATTAGCATTAATCAAGCGTGAAGCATTAGAGTTGAGGCACTTGTCATGATGCAATGTTGTTCAGCTCCCGAGTTCTAGTGTCTTGAACTTTATTTAATATTTACGGACCATGTTTCTTTTCTCTTTATGATTTTCCACGTGCAAAAATATTCGTATGTTTTGTTAAATCGCCTTGTCCTTGGTTAGATATAGAAGTCTCTAGTGTTTTACACGCCCATCATTTGCAGGTTTCAAAGCTGCTCAAAGGCGATGATGAAACAACCAAGTGGGCAAGATTACAAGTCAATGGTTCAGAAGGATCCGACACAAGGCTACCAACAAATGCCATGGAAGGACCCGATATGTTGGAAGATGACACATTTTCTCATTCTAATCTCCGGTCACACCTTAACCTTGCATTGCTCGGTGTTGAAGAGGATTCCCTCTCAATAAGCAGCATTGAGCACAATGTCTCGTTAGAGGACTATTTACGAGGGAGGTGGAGCCGTTCATCAAGCTTTGACTAACCAATTTTCATCATGCTCGTTCCGTTTATGATTCTTGTGTATAGCGTCTCTTACATTTTTACTCATCGCCTTCAACTCGAAGGTCGATCGGGGTTATATGGTTGGTTTTGGATGAGAGGCTGTTATGGTGGTGCCCTCCTCCTCCTCCCCTTTTAGTCATTAACAAGATAACATTTTGATATGCAAGTTTTGTGATAGAAGAGGTCAGTTCTTTTCTCAATCTGAAAATCAAGAACTGACCCTTTACTTAAATGTATATGTTGTATTAAATAAACTTGTCAAATTGAGAATTATAGTAATGTAATTCCCTTGAATTTCTCAACAAAAAGCTAATGATATTTTTCAGTACTTTTAATTTCCTATGTGGGTGGGGGTCATTATCATGTTAAATTTCCTCACATGTTTTGTCATTTTTATGTCTGCCTCAGATGATGAAAGATGTCATATACCGGAAGATCAAAATATATATGAATAGATTATAATATTATTGTACCTTTAAAGTAAACCAACAGAGTTCAATACTGATGAAAAGTGAAGTTGTACACCAATAAAAAAGCAAAGGGACCATTAGGGGTTGTGGTGCATTGGTAAGACTGTTTCACCCTTCTCGTGTTCAAGCCTGAAATATGGAGAAAATCTCGTTGGGAGCGCCATCCTCAAATGGACCCTGCAATGTGCAATTCAAATTTAATCGGGACTCCAATATGAACTACGAGTACCGTATGAAAAATTAAAAAAAAAACCAAAGGGACCACTTCATTTTCCACTAATGTTCTCAAGCCATTGTCACCGACACTTGGTTAAATTTCCTCCATACATTCCTTGTATTATTTTTGGCAAAAGGGTTCTTTAGTAACCAAAAGTGTCCCACATAAACGCCCAACAAACTGTTTTCTGTCCTAATTTATATGATGAAGTTTGATTTGACAAGTATTTAAGAAAGAAATATTTTTAAAATTTATGATCTACGATATGTTATAGATGTTTGTGTGACTATAAATCATCTCATTAAAGGTAAAATGAATACTTTAAAGCTAAATTGTTACTAAATATAGAAATATATCACTTTTTAAAAAATTGGCTAAATAGAAAAGTGTGTCATGTAAATTGAAAAAGGCGGAAAACAAATTTGGTTTCCCTTTTCTCTATTTAGATTGAAAAGTATTTTGCACAAACAACAAGAAAAGTAGTTATGATGCCGACGGTATTTTTGGCATTGGAAAATTATGCCCTCCACCTTTTTTGCACCAATGTTTCTTTTCACTTTTTTAGTCTGTGGCAAGTTGACAAATATGTATTTATAACCTTTTAAAAATACATAAAATTTAAAATCAAAGGGGTTTATTTTCCATTTCAAAAGTGTGGAGGATATTGTTTTTCAAACCCAAAAAATTAAGGGGGTTTAGTGGAATTTAATCTTTTATTAAATTGTTGAAATCTTATTTTTGATTTTGTGGGTAAGATAACAAGCATCATAGATAAGATATAGCAAGAGGACTATAATACTCTGTTCCTAATTAATTGTCTTAAGTTGATTTTGGTGATTAAAAGTAGTACATCACTCTATCTTGTAGTGTAGTTTATTTTGTTAAGCAGAAAAAGTATTTATTTGCTCAGGTACGTCTTCATAATTTAATTAATTGAGGTCAAGTAGCATTGTAAAGAAAATTCATATTAACCATCAAATTATAATTAGGCCACATCAACGACCCGGGATGGCTCAGTGGTTTGGTGTAGAGGTGTCAAAAATGAACCCAAACATAGGTAACTCGCCTAACGCATTCAAGTCTTAATTCATTTTAAGAGAATCATCAATTAAGTCCAATTTAATCTCTAATTTCAATTCGTTTTAAGACTCTTTATTTGCATTGATGTAATGCATGTTCCTATATTGAAGCTATGAATTATTATCTATTTAATATCTTTTAGGATTTATCTATCCATTTTTAACTTTTTTTTTTTTTAAAAAAATCTTGAGTTGAAATTCAAATTGTGGTTATAAAAGTTAAATATAAATATGTTTAAGTTATTGAGATTAAGCGGGTCAAATTGGGCGGGTCAACACCCAACCCACTTTTTATCCCATTTGAGCCCAAAGTAAACTTGGGCGGTTCAAGACCCAACCCAATTTCAATTTCAACCCATTTTAATATCTCCAATTTCAATTCAACCCTCCCATTTGACACCCCTAGTTTGGAGGATGGTCATCCACATGAATGATCGATCCCCCCTCATTGCTTTTTGAGTCGAGACTATCACATAGGACTTGCTTAATGCGATTTACAAAGAGTATAGTAGCTACGGATTATCCGGAGATTCCAAAATAGTAATAAAAATAATAATTAGGCCAAGAACCCAAAACAAGGGTAAACTTATATATCTTTTTCCCCTTATTCTTTAATATTATGGTAATTTTTTTGCTATCACTCTGGATCATATATAGCATAGTTGTACATTTAGATTTCTTTATGCTATTTCAAGCTAGCTCGAGGCTCACCTCCAATGGCGGATCCAAGATTTCCATTAAGGAGGTTCCAAAATAAAAAGAGTAGTCCTTAAGATTACGGATCCAAGATTTGCATAAAGGGGGTTAAAAAAAGAGTAGAGCCTAAGATTAAAACTTGGAATCTCACGGTGAGTTTTGAACCGCAACCACTAAGTCAACCTCTAATCTTACATTCAGAAGGTTCAAAATCAATATATAAATATAAAAATTCTTTAAAATACCTTATATATAGAATGTAATTTTTTGACGAGCGAGTTCGGGTCAACTCCTCAACTACCTCTAGGTCAGCCCCTGCTCACATCGCCTATATTAAACTTAACTATGTTTTGGTCAAAATTTATTTTGGATTAACACGATTTGGTTAAAGTTTGGTTGAACTGACTCAATTCAGTTTGGTTGACTCGCTTTAGTCACCTTTTTATTTTATTTTATTTTTTAAGTAATTCCGCTAGGCAAGGTGTGCCTAGGGCTAGTTTTTATTAATAAAGGGGAAAAAACTTTAAAGAGAAAAGTACAAGCAAGGGGGGGCTAGGCCTTACCTTATTAATCCTAATGAGGTACTGAAACTTAATTTAAAATTATTTAAACTGATAATATCTATAATTAAATCACATTTGAATATAATTACCAATTCAAACTAGCAATGCATATATTTTTTCTTAATCATCTAATTTATTATAGCACTACACGGACTTAAACATAATAGGAATGCTGATTTAGGCTCGGTGTTTATCAGAAAAATGTTACAGTTAATTCTATATGAGGTCAAGGCCATATATTAAGAGATCTCAAACGAGTAGAGCTTAAGAGATCCACAAAACTAAGCAAACAAAAGGAAACTTATTAATGTATAAGGCGAAAAGTAGAGCTATTGCAAGGTTAGAATGCCTTTACAAGTGATAGGAGTAAATTATTTATATGTTATAATTTAACGCACAATAGGTGGATGCATTAATGTGATAGATGGACAATCAATGGACTTGCACATAAAAGTGGAAGGATGGAATAGTTATTTAGATTAACAATGTCAATTTATTATATGAAATCTAGAATATTGAAGGACCTAATTTTGACACGTTTAATGGACAAACAACAAGTGTATTTATATATATATCATATGAACATTAAGTCAAATATTTACGATAGAACTCGATTTTTAATTAATACTAGTATGATAGAGAGTTGAAGAGGCAACTGTGGAAAGTGGAATAATTAAAAGCCAAGATACAATCCATACGAACAAACCAAAAATATTAGATACCTTTTTGTCTTCTCTATAAGACTAAAAAGGAACAATTATTATTTAAACTATATAGTAGTATTAATAACTAATACATAAATATGAGTATAGTATAAATTATGTTCACTATGTCAATATATTGGAATTGATTAAAAATACATGTAATTAAGCCGGCCAGCTGCTATTGATAGTATTAATTTAATTAATTTCTCTAATCTTAGCTTTCTGACTCTGTCTCTAAAATTCTTGGTTGTAGAATTTGAGGAATTGTCTTAATGGTCTAGAAACAGAAGACTCATATATGTGATGAGTATAAATCTTCTTATGAAATTCAGGTAGATATATATCTCACTCACATAATACATATATGATATTATTCTTGAGTTTTTTCCTATTTAATCAACTTTCATGCAATATCATCTTATCTCCATCTAAATTTTAGTATCCGATCATATTGTAGCAGGTAATGTATCTTATTTTCTAATATCACAGTTTAAGGAGGCATATCTAGGCATATCTTATTTTCATAGGTATATATACCAGTATTGACACCTCTTGACATAACCTGAAGGTTCATCACTGAGGTTAAAGTTGTAGCAAAAGTTTCTTAAGGTCGCGTGTTCGATCCTAGCTAGCGATTATCCATTGAGTGACTTCATAGTGTTATCCTAGCTAGCGATTATCCTTTGAAGTTATATGTGTACCAAGTTTATGAACTTGTGGATAAAGGATTTTGGAGTTTCCCAATTAAGTGCCAAATTTAATCCTGGAATATATTAATGATCCTGATCAAATTATAATTGCAATTAGTTCTTTCCAAATTTTAGACTAATAAACAATCAAAAACTTACATGTTTAGGCTTAATTTTTTTATACTTATAGCTTTAATTTCTCAGTGTTAATATGCACTATTTTACTATACAAAGTCTTCAATGTTTTTGTCTAGCTTTTAGCTTTCTCAATTCTCATGATTCTGATATTGTCACATACGATTTGCTTGTCTACCTTGTTAGTTGAAGTATCTCGATGGCGTTCTATTGAATTGAATCCTACAATTGTGTCTATACATTTGATTGGCGCGTGAAAAATGGCTGGAAATTAGGTTTGAAATGGATCAGGAAGACATAGTTAGGTCCTTGATCACTTCTGTAGGAAGTTTCATTCAAGATAGGTTGATTGACAAGGAACAAAGAACGTCGCATAAAGAGCAATGTGCTGAGAGGTTAGCAGCTGAAGATGGAAGCTCAGATAAAGATACAGAAGTTCGATACTCTGATCAAGCAGTTTTAGCTAATTTGGACTGGGGAATTGATGCACTTGAAGAGGCAATCAACACATCAAACATTGAAACTAAGATGGCTAGACTAGATTACGCAGAAAAAATGTTGCAAGTGTGTGCTATGTTGGATTCTAGCCAGAAAACTGCAGGGGTGCCTAATTTCTATCTATCTGCTTGGGCACATTTGAACCTTTCTTACTTATGGAAGTTGAGAAACAATGTTAACAATACCGTACTTCATATCCTGGAGATGTTTGTCATTGACCCTTTCTTCTCGCGGATAGATTTTGCACCTGAGCTTTGGAAATGTCTGTTTCTTCCACACATGAGCTCAATTGTAGGGTGGTACTCGGAGGAGAGACATCGGATAGTGAT